>NW_020871669.1:177500-185000 GCF_003789085.1 Penaeus vannamei | reverse complement strand
TCCCCTTTTTTATCCGCGTAGCCCTTCACGCAATCTTTTCTTTCTAATTACCAGGGCCGTTTCCCCGGATGCGCAGTTCGAATTAGCTGCGTAACTTTTGTGGAATATTCAATAATCATATTTCTTGCTTCTGTTCTTCTTTTCTCATTCATTAGAGGGAAGGATGTATAGTGTGTGCATCTCTCTCTCTCTCTCTCTCTCTCTCTCTCTCTCTCTCTCTCTCTCTCTCTCTCTTCTCTCTCTCTCTCTCTCTCTCTCTCTCTCTCTCTCTCTCTCTCTCTCTCTCTCTCTCTCTCTCTCTCTCTCTCTCTCTCTCTAATATATATATATATATATATATATATATATATATATATATATATATATATATATATATATATATATATATATATATACCTTTAAACACACAAACACACACAACACACACACACACACACACACACACACACACACACACACACACACACACACACACACACACACATATATATATATATATATATATATATATATATATATATATATATATATATATATATGTACGTATGCATGTATGTGTGTGTGTGTGTGTGTGTGTGTGTGTGTGTTTGGTGTGTGAATACATACTGTGTATGGGTGTATGGATGGATAGATGGATTTAAGGATGGATGGATGGATGGATTTGGATGGATGGATGGATGGATGGATGGATGGATGGATGGATGGATGGATGGATGGATCGATCAATCGATATATGTATGTACATGTATATAAACCGATAGTTTAAATATTCTAATATGAAAGTTTCCCGCTGTCAGTCCGGAGCTGGCACGAATGTTTTCTATTTGGACAGCTTCTTACAACAGACAGGACTTTTACTCACACCTTGAAATCGTTTTCCTGCTGAAAGTGGACCCTTTCAGAATTCCACTGACTACCACGGACAGCAAAATTCAGCGAAGAGGCGAGAATCAACGGATCATAAGCTATTTTCAACATGAATTTTTCTGACATGTGACATCGATAAGCACTAGAGATGACACTTAAGACATGCAACTTTAAGGGCTTACTGGCAGAGTGTAGTCCACTCCGACGCATAATTTAGAGCGCCCTATACTTATTTGGTGTGTATTATGCCGTGTGTCTATTCGTACACTGTTCTATTGAGAGGCATTGTCCGCACATTAAGCACTAGGAAGGGTAATAACTCGAGTAATAACTGACGACAGGTGCTTGAGGGGTGACGTCAGGCATCCCTGGGAATTCCTTTACAAATTAGGATGGTGTAGTTAATGAGCTTAATTGCCTTCCGAGGGTATCTGGAGACGGCGACCACTTCAAGTCGCTTGTTTTCAGATTGATGAAGTAGTTGATAATGTCAGCTGGTGTATAGGTTGTGGATGGAGCTTTTATTTGTTTCAGAGCTGACTTTTTTTTTTTTAGGAAATCGTGCTAATCAACAGAATGGGAAGTGCTGGTTTTAGGGTTTAGAACTACAACAGACTTCCCTAGTACAGAAAAAAGGTGGAGCCAGTGGAGGTATCACAAAGAAGACAGGGACGAGGTCGCGGCAAGTTCTTGCACTAATTTCGGGATGTCGTCAAGACTATATTTACTTTTTGTCATTTAAAAAAATATATATTGTCATGTTCATATTATTGCCTCGCAGGAACATAGAGGTAAGTCTGATGGCAACACACAGTAGAAAAACAAGTATGTTTATGTCTGCAGCGCTCAAGGTAGAGTTGGGTCTTTCCTACTACTTGTCACTAATGAAGGTACTTATAAGGCGGTGGAAGAATTTGGGGTTTGATTCAAGGAGTTTATATATCATGTATTCATGATCATACGGTTTAGCTGATTTTATAAACTGTCTTGTCTCTTCTGTTGCTTACCTTATGTCACATTGCTTCGTTTACTTTATGAGATATTTGTCTTACCGGAATGAGGTCTTATCATGGATTATCTTCTTGGGTGGATGTTCAATCAACCGGAAAGCTATTGTCAGTTTTCTTCCAGTGCGATGGATAACATCATTGGGCTCGTTACGATAATTGGGTCAGATACGTCGAGAGCATCACGCCGGTTATATTTCATCCATTATGAAAAGACAAAAAATGGAATTTCTGTATGACCTTACGGTAGATGCACATATAAATGTTCCCTGTTTGTAAGAATTTTGTTCAAAGGTAACATCCTCACAAAAAAGTAAGGTAAAAGTTAGGTAACAGATGTGATAAAAAGGATTTTTATACGTTGCTGAGAGAGAGAGAAAAATCATTTTCAACTGTATGTTCTCTGAGAAATTCTTAAGGGGCCGAGATGGTGAACATGTTCCACGGAATATACCAGCACACCGATTTCCCGAGAACACCAAGCAAGGAGATTTTTGGCATGTTAACTGGATCGAAAAGTTGTATTGCTGAATGCGAGTCTTGACAACGTTTGCATGACTTTGCGAGCGTGGTGTTGTGGGTGTTTTCTCACGTTGTCTTACCGTTTATAATGGTTGTATTTCGAGTTATTACAGTATTCACCTGAAGTTCATATGGAGGGGTACTAAGAGGAAGTGAGTACAGCAGAATTTATTTAAGGGTTGTGAAGGATGTGTAAGAGGGTTAAGGAGTGTTTTACGACACAAACAGGCTATATTTAAGAAAGTCATGAGGATGAAATGCTGGGAAGAGGGAGGGGGTAAAGGTGTCACATACTGTCACACCAGATTTCCGTGCTGAGGAATGCCATGCTCCTGCATTTCAAAAGAATTTGTTAGGGGCATTTCCTTCCAGTTGACTTAACTTTAAAGACGATAAGTGGCTCTTCGGACTTACCGTTGGCTGATGCTATGTGTGCTTGTGTTCCTTCCCTTTCCGTTTTGGTCGGATATTTTGTTAAGGGAATTGGGATTCCTTGGTATTTGATGATCGGTCCCATGACGGCACATACGTTGTTTTCAGAACAAATTGATATTTTCGTGTGTGTGTCTCTGTGACGCACAATTTTATTAAGCGAGTCCGGTTTCGCTTCCATCGCTTTATCAAGCCTCTTGGTTACCATTTCTGAAAGCTATATAGGTATTTATTGCAGCTCATCAACATAATATCAAGATTTGTTTATATTTGCATTCCATTAGTCCTTTCTATAACAAAATATGAAAAGACTGCCTGGGTGGGATCCACTTGGGGGATGGGTGTCACTGGGGGACTGCCTGGGTGGGTGCCACTGGGGGGACAGCCTGGGCGGGTGCCACTGGGGAGACTGCCTAGGCGGGTGCCACAACCTGGCGGGTGCCACTGGGGGGAACTGCCTGGGTGGGTGCCACTGGGAGGACGGGTGCCGCTGGAGGGACAGCCTGGGCGGGTGCCACTGGGGACAGCCTGGGCGGGTGCCACTGGGGGACTGCCTGGGTGGGTGCCACTGGGGGACTGCCTGGGGGGTGCCACTGGGGACTGCCTGGGTGGGTGCCACTGGGGGGACTGCCTGGGTGGGTGCCACTGGGGGGGACAGCCTGGGCCGGTGCCACTGGGGGAGCAGCCTGGGCGGGTGCCACTGGGGGACAGCCTGGGCGGGGTGCCACTG
Organism: Penaeus vannamei; assembly: GCF_003789085.1. NCBI lineage: Eukaryota > Metazoa > Arthropoda > Malacostraca > Decapoda > Penaeidae > Penaeus > Penaeus vannamei. The sequence goes on along the minus strand of NW_020871669.1, from coordinate 181,442 downwards.
TGGGGACTGCCTGGGTGGGAAACCACTGGGGGACAGCCTGGGCGGGTACCACTGGGGAGACTGCCTAGGTGGGAGCCACTGGGGGGATAGCCTGGTGGGTGCCATGGGGGGCCTGGGCAGGTGCACTGGGGGAGCTGGGTGGGTGCCCACTGGGGGGACTGCCTGGGTGGGGTGCCACTGGGGGGACTGCCTGGGTGGGTGCCACTGGGGGGACAGTCTGGCCGAGTGCCACTGGGGGACTGTCTGGGTGGATGCCACAGGGGGACAGCCTGGTGGGTGCCACAGGGGGGGTGGGGCCACTGGGGACAGCCTGGGTGGTGGCCACTGGGGGGAACAGCCTGGGTGGGTGCCACTGGGGGGACTGCCTGGGTGGGTGCCGCTGGGGGGACTGCCTGGGTGGGTGCCACTGGGGGACTGCCTGGGGTGCCACTGGGGACTGCCTGGGTGGGTACACTGGGGGGACTGCCTGGGTGTGATGGGGTGCCTGGACCACTGGGGGGACTGCCTGGGTGGGGCCAATGGGGGGACTGCCTGGGTGGGTGCCACTGGGGGGACACCTGAGTGGTGGGTGCCACTGGGGAACTGCCTGGGTGGGGGACTGGGGGACTGCCTGGGGTGGGTGCCACTGAGGGGACCTGTCAGGGCGGGTGCCACTGGGGGACAGCCTGGTAGGTGCCACTGGGGGACTGGACTACTGCCTGGGTGGGTGCCACTGGGGACTGCCTGGGCGGGTGCCACTGGGGGGACTGCCCTGGGCGGTGATGGCCACTGGGGGACTGCCTGGGTGGGTGCCACTTGGGGGACAGTCTGGATGGGTGCCACTGGGGGGGGACTGTCTGCCACTGGGGGGACTGCCTGGGTTGGTGCCACTGGGGGGACTGCCTGGGAGGATGCCTGGGGGACTGCCTGGATGGGTGCCCCTGGGGGGAACTGCCTGGCTGGGTGGGTGCCGAGGAACAGCCTGGGGCTACTGGGGGGACAGCCAGGGTTGGAGCTACTGGGGGGGACAGCCTGGTGGGAGCCACTGGGGAGACAGCCAGGATGGGAGCCACTGATCTCTAACCGTCTGACCGTCAACTTTCTAATCTGCATGATTTCTTTTCGGAGCTACCGCTATAATTTCCCTGTGGTCCCTAGAGCCGTAGTTAAATCACCACAATTTGAAGGGGTTTCCTTCCATGTACACTACCCGACGTAGGATATGAAAGTCTAAATTTCCTCAACCTTAAAGTACTCCATTTGATACTACGAACCATTAAATACTAAAAACGTAAATCTTGAGGAAATGTCTCCAACCCATCCATTATCTTACTCTGTCGAATTAGTAATTGTCCAGACACATTTGGGTCCTTATAAGTGATGTCTCCATCATAATGCATGCATTCTTATTACCTATCTTGCAAATTAAAGTCTGGTGATCTATGGGTATCACTTGGGTGACTGCTTGGGTGGGTGCCACTGGGGGGACTGCCTGGGGTGGTGTCACTGGGGGGGACTGCACCCACCCAGGCAGTCCCTCCAGTAGCACCCCCCCCCCCCCGCAGTCCCCCAGAGGACACCCACCCCGGCAGTGCACTCCCCAGTCCCCAGTGGCACCTACCCAGCAGTCCCCCAAAGTGATATCCACTCAGGCAGTCCCCCCCAGTGGGGGCCACTGGGGGGAACTGCCGGGGTGGGGGGCCACTGGGGGGACTGCCGGCGGTGGGGGCCACACTGGGTGGGGCCACTGGGGGACTGCCTGGGGCCACTGGGGGGACCTGCCGGGGTGGGGCCACTGGGGGACTGCCGGGGTGGGGGCCACACTGCCGGGGTGGGGGCCACTGGGGGACTGCCGGGGCGAGTGCCACTGGGGGGGACTGCCGGGGTGGGGGCCACTGGGGGGACTGCCGGGGCGAGTGCCACTGGGGGATTTGCCGGGGCGGGTGCCACTGCCGGGGCCCTAGTGGCCACTGGGGGGTGGTGGCCACTCTGGGCGGGTGCACGGGGGACTGACGGTGCTGGGGGCTGCGGGTGCCCACTGGGGGGACTTGCCCACTGGGGGATTTGCCACTGGGGGGACTGCCTGGGTGGGTGCCACTGGTGGGGGAACTGCCTGGGTGGGTGCCACTGGGGGAACTGCCTGGGTGGGTGCACTGGGGGATTGCCGGGTGGTGCCACTGGGGGGGACTGCCTGGGGGGGGCCACTGGGGACTTGCCTGGGTGGGTGCCACTGGGGGATTGCCGGGGGTGGGTGCCACTGGGGGACTGGCCTGGGTGCCACTGGGGGGACTGCCTGGTGGGTGCCACTGGGGGACTGCCGGGCGGGTGCCACTGGGGGGACTGCCTGGGTGGGTGCCAACCTGGGTGGGTGCCACTGGGGGACTGCCTGGGTGGGTGCTACTTGGGGATTGGGTGCCACTGGGGGACTGCCTGGGCGGGGTGCACTGGGGGGACTGCCGGGCGGGTGCCACTGGGGGGAACTGCCTGGGTGGGTGCCACTGGGGGACTGGGGGTTGCCGATGGGTGCCACTGGGGGACTGCCTGGGTGGGTGCCACGGTGGGGACTGCTACTTGGGGGATTGCCGGCGGGTGCCACTGGGGGGACTGCCGGGCGGTCGGATGGTGCCACTGGGGGGACTGCCAGTGCCTGGGGGAACGGGTGCCCTGGGGACTGGCCGAGCGCGGGGCCACTTGGGACTGCCTGGGTTGGTGCCACTGGGGGGGACTGCCGAGGTGAGTGCAATGGGACTGCTGGCGGGTGCCCTTGCCGTAAACTGCCGCGGCGGGTGCCATTGGGGGGACTGCCCTGGGTTGGTGCCACCTGGGGGACTGCTGGGTGGGTGCCAAACTGGGGGGTATACTGCCTGGGTGGGTGCCACTGGGGACTCCGGGCGGGTTGCCACTGGGGGACTGCTTGGTGGGTGCCACTGGGGGGATTGCCGGGGCGGGTGCCACTGGGGGGACGAGGTGAGTGCCAATGGGGACGTGGCCGGGTGCCCCTGGGGTGACTGCCGCGGCGGGTGCACTGGGGGACTGGGTGCCACTGGGGGACTGCCCGGTGTGCCACTGGGGGACTGCTTGGGTGGGTGCCACTGTGGGGACTGCCTGGACGGGTGCCACTGGGGGGACTGCTTGGGTGGGTGCCACTGTGGGACTGCCTGGGTGGGTGCCACTGGGGGGATTGCCGGGGCGGGTGCCACTGTGGGGACTTGCCTGAGTGGGAGCCACTGGGGGGGACTGCCTGTGCGGGTGCCACTGGGAAGGAAGCTTCCGGTGGTTCCTCTACTTCTCGGACCGACACAGTCTCCAATACCACGGGGTAGAAGGAGGCGGAAAAAGAAGATATAGACGGGTTGATAAAGCTAGCTACTTGATCTCTAACCGTCAGACCGTCAATTTTCTAATCTGCATGATTTCTTTTCGGAGCTACCGTTATAATTCACCTGTGGTCCCTAGAGCTGTAGTTAAATCACCGCAATTTAAAGGGATTTTTCTCCATGTACACTACTGGAAGTAGAGTATGAATGAGTCTAAATTTCCTCGACTCTGAAGTAGTCCATTTGATACCACGAACCATTAAATACTGAAAGCGTCCAGACACATTTGGGTTCTTATAAGTGATGTCTCCAATCATAATGCATGCATTCTTATTAACTATCTTGCTAATTAAAGTCTATGATCTATTTCAATAAATGGTTTCTTTGACGTAGATGTATTTTCCAACATCTCTTTATCAACATGCCATCAGCACAAGGTCCACTTCTGTGACTCTTGATGCTTGTAAAAGGTATTGCTTGTTAAAGTTTGCAAGCTGAAGTCTAACAGGCTGGCTCCTTCACTGTTCCTTCCATTTATTCTGAGAGTTCCTACAGCCTTTTCGATTGCATTCCTGTCTATCCCTGCAAGTGTGTTCCATCCATTTCTTGTTTCTTATAGCCATTGGCAAAAGGGATTCTCCTTCTT
>NW_020871669.1:160000-175000 GCF_003789085.1 Penaeus vannamei | reverse complement strand
AGAGACGCCATCCCATATAATACACCGTCATGATTCACCTAAACTTTACATTAGAATAAATATCCTATGAAAATTATGCAAGACGCCATGAAAATGAAAATGACTATCATCATATAATAATGATAATCGCTGAAAAGATATCACAGTGATAATATACATCATAATCAGGTGATGACATCAAAAGAGACGATAAAAGCATAAATAAATGAAAAGATTACGAAGATCAAAAAGTCGGGAGCAAATTTAATCAAGGAAGCTCTGAAAGAAGATTATTGAGACGTTTTTGAGAAGCTCTAAAACATCCGAAGAGATCCAGAATTCTATCTGATGTCGGTTTAGAATTCCTTGGCGCTGATGCAAGGAAACAGCATCCGCAAGAACAGCTCGAATGACTTTTTAAAAGAGGAAAGAGGGTTGTCGAAGAAGGAAGGGATAAAAAAAAAAGAGCGAGAGAGAGAAGGAAGATGAGAGGGATGAGAGGGAAAAGAAAAATAAGTGAAGGTAGGAAGACAGAAATACACAGAGAGAGAAAGGAAGTTACAAGAAGAAGGAAGATGAGAGGGAAAAGAAAATAAATGAAGCTAGGAAGATAGAGAGAGAAAGGGAAGTTACAAGAAAGAAAAAGGAAGATGAGAGGAAAAGAAAATAAGTGAAGGTAGGAGACAAAATAATAGAGAGAGAAAAGGAAGTTACAAGAAGAAGGAAGTGAGAGGAAAAAGAAAAATAAGTGAAGCTAGGAAGACAAAAAATGCAAAGAGAGAGAAAGGGGAGTTACAAGAAGAATGAGAGTAAAAGAAAAATAGGTGAGGCTAGGAACACAGAAATACACAGAGAGAGAAAGGGAAGTTACAAGAAAGAAGAATGGAGATGGGAGGGAAAAGAAAAATAAGTGAAGCTAGGAAGACAGAAATACACAGAGAGAGAAAGGGAAGTTATAAGAGAGATGAAGGAAAGAGAGCATTAATTATGATAAAAGCTGCAAGTGAAAATCATATCAAAATTAGAAAGGAAACAATCAGGGAGAGTGCATGCAAAACAAATATAGATATAGAAATATGTATAGATAAGGAAGTAACAGGTATTTGAAGGGGAAATTCCTAATGACGCTCATTGTTGTCATTTTAATCCTGTTTTAAGAATTAAAGTATTTATTACAGTCACCCTTGTGCATGAAAGACTAATAGACATTTCAGTTTTGCATTTCAGAGCTTATATATTGAGTCACATTGCAAAAATGACGAAAATATTAATAAATGCTAAACGAGAAAATCAGAATATTCGACAGCTTTGCGAATTCTTAATTGATGACACTTTTCACAAGAGACTTTAATTACTTGCTTTCCTGCTTCGCTGAATATGCTTGATGCATGCATAATTCCATTTAGCTTAATATGAAGGTGGACATAAAAATACAGCAAATCATCTAATGGATAAACATAAATCTATATATTTGAAAAAAGTACACACGTATGTCACAAATAAATACAAAACATATATGTCCTTTAATATTCACCTGTGCCTAATTAAGAAGTATGAATAAGAGTCTTCTATGGATTTTTGCCTGGCCATATTGTTTAGGCGTACAATATCAAGTACCATTCGTCCAGGTATGATTTGTGCGATGTATTCAACAGTAAATCTGAATATATGTTTGGTTAAATGCCATAATCATAGCATTCCGTAGGCTGATGATAATATATAGGTAATGGGATTCTCGTTACTTATGAAATCTGAACTGGCAACCACTCCTAACGACTCATTTCTAAGGCTTTTAAGGACCACTTATTCACCCCTTAATTCACAAGCGGTCAGTTCACTTGTATCTGAATTTTATTATATAGTCCTTGGTTTTTATTTGCAATTAATTCAGTGACGCTCATTTTGCTACAAGCTTAAGGGATTTTGTAATATAGCGCTGCCCTGCTTATGAGAGAGAGAGAGAGAGAGAGAGAGAGAGAGAGAGAGAGAGAGAGAGAGAGAGAGAGAGAGAGAGAGAGAGAGAGAGAGAGAGAGAGAGAGAGAGAGAGAATATCCTATCCTGTCCTATCCCATCCTCTCCTCTCCTCTCCTCTCCTATACTAACCTAACTTCACCTAACCTAACGATGAGGCCGAACACCTTCATTAAGTCAGCAATTCTACGCGTGAGGCGACAGCATTGATAAGGTCAGCCAAAACGGGGGCGTTAGAGCTTTCGTAGATGTGTCCTTTCTAAATTAGAGATATCGAATTAGAATGAGAAAGAATTTCCACGATACTTCGGCAAAGGTGCTGGCGAGAACCGTATTTGAACTGTGTTAAGCGTTATTATATTATATATATATGTATGTATATATATATATATATATATATATATATATATATATATATATATATATATATATATATATATATATATATATATATATATATATATATATGTATGCATATATATTATATATGTATGTGTATATATATGTACACACACGCATGCGGCCGCGCGCGCGTACGTATAATTTTAGTGTTTACCTTTCTTTTTTCTTTTCTTTTTCTTTTTTTTTTCAAATGACGTGTACTAATCACCTGTTACCGTTATTACTGCTATCACCTGTTATCAATGCCATCACTGCCATTGCCTTAACCGTCATCTTCATCATCCGCATATTTGCTGTGGCTGCTATTACCATCAATCATCAGAAAGAATAATAAAAGTATTTTAACAAAAAATAAGGTCAGTGTTAAATATCACAAATTCATTTTCAATCGCATTTTATCGCATGCCTTTAGCTCTGATGCAACGGAAAACTCATAAGGAATGAGAGAATATCAGATCAAATACTTAATATTTACATTAAGTTCATAATCCCTGCTTTTCTGCCACTCTCTCTCTGCGTCTGTTTCTCTTATTCGCTACAATGTATTATGGGTAGATTATCAGTTATTTAAGTTTCAGATCTAGCAATAGGCATGTGTGCTTTTAAGAAGTTATGGTGATTGAATACTAAAATTAATGGTGCCACTATTGATGTTATTAAGGGAAATATTACTACTGATACTAATATTATTATTGAATTACAGAAATTACATTCCGGTATTCAAATAACAGTTACAGATAAAATATTTGAGGCATAGCATCATAGTTACACATTACGCCAGTGCGGTTATTCCATTGTAAATATCGACATTCATACTTAATCCATGGTACCAGCTGCTATTGCCTTATTTCCATTGCTATTATTTCGTATATTGAAAATTACACACAGTATGGGGAGCATAACAATGCATCAACTTGTTTTACGAAGCTACATTGCAAATATTGCATGAAGGGTATTGCACAAGTAGTTTACACATCATTCTGGGTATTGTTACAGGTTGTTTTATCTCACGTTGTCTACATACAGGTATATTGCAAATATTACCTAATTTGTATTCTAAGAAGGTATTACATTTCTGCTGGCGGAACCATTTGTATGTTATTAAATTATTAACGAGATAATTTTTTGACAGTAAATTTTAAATTTTAATCATAACTTTAACATAATCTTAATTTTAAGGTAACATTTTTTTATCAATATATTTCAAGATTCGCGCTTAGAAAAACATTTCATCAGAGCATTACTCACAATATAACACTGTCTTAGAAAAGAAAGAAGAAAAGAAAAAAAGAAAGTACATTTTTTTTATTGCTATACAGTTATCATCCATATTAATCATGCATCACTTTTCAATGATAACGTACAGCGTCACTTTGCATAATACTAAATATCATTTATTATGTAGATAAACGAGAGAGCTAAAGGTAGAATGACTAAATTCAATGATATATTCATTTCACCTACTGGAATACGTTATCAATCGCACTAATAACGCTAAAAGGCCAACAATTTTTAACATATCAAATGCTTTACAATATTGGAAAGGTGCACAGTCACAGTATTGTTCGTTACATACGTTCAATGCCGTATTTTTTTCTCGGTGTTTATATTAATTTCCTGTTTTTCATAGCCACAAATAACCTGCTGCCAGTATGTGTGTAGACCTCTTTTGCAACTTTTCAAAAAAAAAGAAAAAGAAAAAAAAAGTAAATGTCTAAAAGAAAAAAATGTGTGTTTGTGTAATGTGTGTGTGTGTGTGTGTGTGTGTGTGTGTGTGTGTGTGTGTGTGTGTGTGTGTGTGTGTGTGTGTGTGTGTGTGTGTGTGTGTGTGTGTGTGTGTGTGTGTGTGTGTGTGTGTGTGTGTGTGTGTGTGTGTGTGTGTGTGTGTGTGTGTGTGTGTGTGTTTGTGTGTGTGTGTATAACTCTATTAACGATAACATAGCAAAAATCAACAGCAATTATGAAATAAAAAGCATCAATAATATAATAGTGATGATAGTAATACCTATAATAACAATGATTATCAATAATAATGGTAATAATACTAATTACAAAACAAAGTGAGAGCTGAAATAATAATGACATTGATGCTTCTACGTGTACACTAGATATCATGAAGAACAAGATTGATATATATACACACATCACACACACACACACACACACACACACACACACACACACACACACACACACACACACACACACACACACACACACACATGTATAAGTCAGTATTATTATTTGTTATATTCTGTCCGAAAATATTATGATCAAGATAATGGTGATCATGATGAGAACAGTAATATTTATTATCGTGTATAAAGATAATAATAATGATCTTAATAATATTAACTGAGCAACTTGCAGGAAATTGGTCTTGGCGATAACGTCTCTGATTAGACCGCTAAGAGAGACGATAACAATTATAGTTATATTTATAATTGTGAATAAATAATCTCTGCTATCGGGATTTGAACCCTCGCGTTGCAGGCAGGAAATTGCAAGACTATAGCGTCCGTCTTGCAGTTACCTCCCTGCAACGGCGGCGAGGGTTCGAATCCCGATCGGAGAGGTTATTTATTTATCATGTGAATGCGATAGTGCATTATTTCATCTACCATTAATAATTGTATTGATTATACAGTAATTGGTAACGATGAAATTGAGAATGTTTTTGATAAAAATTATGATAATGATTATGGTTCGTATTATCCTTATGATATTCCTTATTATAACTCATTGGTTTATCGTAGTTATGGTTATAATTTTATAAACGGGTATTCTAATTTTTTATAATAACAATACTGTAATTAAATTTTAGTGACAGTAATATTAAAAGTGACGATGACAATAATGATGGTAACTGCTATCATCTATAATTATTATTTCATTACAAGTATCAATATTTTCTTAATTATTTTTATGATAATGATGGTAATGGCCATGGTAGTTATTTTATACTACCGTTGATGTAATTGTTTCCACTATCATTATTATCTCATTAGAAATATTAATACTATTTTCATTAATTATAAACATGACGATGATGATTAATGAGGTGTCATATTTATAAATTTCACTGGTGTTTAAATCCCGAGAAAGTCATTTAAATAGAGGTGACTTGTGCTTCATAAATGACTGGTGGAGAAAGATAAGTATGTGTTTCTGTTTGCGTTTGCGTGCGTGTGTGTGTGTGCGTGCGTGTGCGTGCGTGTGAGAGAGGGGGTGGGGAGTGTGGTCATGCAGGATACTAATACCTGGAAAATTAATTATGAATTTTCTGCGGAAAACGTAGCGATGTAATTGATACTCGAAATATTTGAAACAATTAGCTTCCTATCGGCATTTCTAAATTAACCCCAAAAGAAAAAAGTAGTATCGGTTTAAACACCAAAAAAAAAAAAAAAAAAAAACGATCAGAAAACCACTTACATATTTTTTTAACCGCTTACATAATGCTTCCTAGAAAATAAGTTATTTATGACCCCGCATTAAGGAACTCGCGTCCATCATTTCAGAAATATATCCTTTTTTTATAAACACGGAGTTGTATTTATATGCATTTAAACAGCCCCATTAAAACGCATTACTAAATGACTTCCGGTGAGCCATTACCGACTAATGATTGTGGGAGTCGAAAAGCGGAGAAAATGCAGTAATTATTGTAATGAGGCCACAACGTTTAATAAATGTCTGCTTTGCATTCCTTTACCAAATGCTGAATTGTGTGTTTTTTCTGGGTTGTTGTCAGTTGTGAAGGATTATCGATAATAATAAATTCGAGTGTTATTAATTTCTATAGCGTAGGTATGTAATATGTACGCTTCTCTGTGAATCTTCAAGTAATACTGTTTTCAGAATAAGAATACTACGAATTGTTTAATCAAAGTACATTTCACATTCATATCATAGGTATATAAACATGTACGCTTCTCTGAGAAGAGAGAGGAGAGAGAGAGAAGAGACGAGAGGAGAGAGAGAGGAGAGTGCGTGCGTGCGTGCGTGTGCGTGCGTGTGCGTGTGTGCGAGCGCGTGCTATACTTAAGTAATGCAATTTCAGCTAATGCATAATCTAATTGATCGGCAGCAGTCAAATAGTTTTTTGTTTTCTCAAAAGGTATCAAAATAACACCCTTTTAACTCAACATGAAAATTCATTTGTAAATCTCCTTGTATCAGGTGTTGATGAACTGAACAACACTTACAATGACAATCCATTAAGTAATTCGTCTCCTCCAATTTCGATTCGGATATTTATTTTCAAATTTGAAAGAGCGAGTGTTGCTGGATTAAAAGACGAGCCATTATACACTTCATGTCATTTGTCAAAAGATGAAGTGGAAAATAAGATAAAAAAGGACGAATATATTTACATATATATAAAATAACGTACACAATTATGACTAAAGGCTAAAAATAACTACCTTTTATTTCTTTTACAAAAAATTATTCTACTTGGGGGTTATCCGAAATGTTCATCATTATCACGAGCGTACAAATCCTACGCAGGAGAGGGGGGGCGGTGGGGTTAGAGGCCAGGCGTACACTTTTTTTCGAATATGAAAAATTATATCCGGCCGCTTTTCCGTAGAAATAACCGTACACTATGATAAACGGATGAATACAGTTACAGTGGGTAGGGTCAGAGTCTGATGATTATAGGATTTCCTGCATTACTTTCGTGCTCATTGCACTGTATGAAACAATATACAATAACTGTATTAACTATAGAAAATGCGAAATTGAACCTGCAAACTTGATTTATCTAAAATATATACCACTGTTCATTGGGAGTGTGTTGCAGGGCTGAAAGTATAAAGTCATTCTATAGGACTATGGCTCTGCCTTTGGTGATGCCTAGCTGGAAGACCCACATGAAATGACAGGATGAAATTTCCGCCGTGATGACGTTCGGTCTGCCACATCATATCGGTTCATACCAGGATGGATTCAGCAATGTTCATGTTTGATTTATATGAACATGGGAAAATATTTCAATATTGTTTTGAGCTTTTCTTTTGTATCAAAGCATATGTGCTCTTAAAAAAATAATAAGTTTACGAAAAAAAGGTAGACTCTTTGTTTAGTCCTGTCATCAGACTCTTGATTTTAATACAGTGAAAGAGCAATATAACGACATGGCTTAATTTTGAATTCATATATTTTTTTTATATAGAATCAAAGAATAGGAATAAACATATATCATTTTTCGTCCGCGAACGTATGTTCTTTTTTTTTTTGGGGGGGGGGGGGTGCTCAAAAGTCTACGCTTTGTAGACGTGATAATAATGAAAATTGTGGATGACCTCTTTACAATGATTTTTTCTTGTATATTAAGTAGTGTTTGCGTCTAATAATATTTCCCTACCCGAAATCCATTTAATCATTGGAGTATTATTTATATCCATCTCTTTTGATGAATTTGTCCATTTGAATGTATTTATTAAGCTAATAATTTCTCAATTTATTTTGATTATTTTGCATAATGTCATATCCAGGATATACATCTTTTCACGAGAAGATACCATAAAAATAATAGGTATTCATAGAGAAGCGGAAGGAGTGCGATAATAACATATGACACAGAACACGCGAGAACTCAATGTAATAACAAAATAACAAACACATAAAAAAGACCAGATATATAAAATACCGCAATGCGATTAAATCGCTTTTATCCATATATTGAGATAACGTCCATACCATGAATATAATAAGAAGTGGGTCATATGTGAGAGACATGTATAGTGGTTGATTGAGGGGGTATGTTGAGACATACCCATACTACAATAAAAGAGGAGGAATGGTGTAGTTTTAGTATTTAGGATACTGCCTTCTTCTTGTGTCGGTTGTAGAACAGGACTAGTTGCGACAGGCGATTCTATGCTACCACATTATTATTTAATTTATTCTACTCCGCAAGAGACGCACTTCGCGAATAGCGAAGGAATCAGAAGAGCCAGAAGCGCCTGAGGTTATTAGAGATTTGCAAGCTTATAAACGTAATAATACGGGAAGTGTCGTGAGTAAGGGAGAAAATGATGAATTGACAAGAAGATAGGAAATGAGTAGAGGAGATATAGAGAAAAAGAAAATAAGAAAGAGAGAGAGTAGAAGAAAATGAAAGAAAAAATTGAAAGATATTATATAGGAGAGTGAGGAGAATGAGGAGGTATATAGTATATAGTAATGATAGGAGTATAAGGATATATAGTAATAGTGAGTACAGGTATATATCAGATAAGTGAGGATATGAGTATATAATAGTGGGAGGAACACATTTTAGGACAATTTTGGGTCAATAATAAGGAAGGTGATGAGAGTGTAGTATATAAATAGAGGGTAGAGAGGGAGAGTTAGGATTAGGTGAATGAGGGTGAATATAATATAGAGGAGTAAGATAGTGAGTAGGTATAAGAGTAGTAGTAATAGATATATGAGGTATATAATGATATATAGGGTAAGTATATACCTAGGAGTAAATGAATAATAATAAGTAATAGATGAAAATAGAGAGTGTCGAGAGGAGAGGAGAGTAATGAAGTGAATGGAGAGAGCAGGCGGAGGAGAGAGAGAGAGGATTGACAGATGTAGCACTGCACGGGAGAAACGCTGTGTGATAATTGATGCGAGGAGAGAGGAACGAGAGGCAAATGTTAGAGCACGGAAGCAGATGAGAGAGATGGAGAGTTGCTAGAGGAGAGAGAAGAGTGTCGACTGAGAGGAGGAGACGATTCATGTGAGTATGTAGAACGGAGAATAAAGAGGAGAGGATGATGGAGATAGATTAGATATAAGATTTAGTAAAGATTAGAGAGAGATATGAATAGCCACAGGAAGAAGATATAGTATATAGATAGAGCGTAGTAGATGCATTAAAATAAAATTATGTAGGAGAGAGAGTATGAGTGAGCCAGCAATCTAGAACTGCTCGCTGCTGTAACGCATTAATGTCTAAAGAAATATACTTCCTAAGTACTTCGCCACGTATCACACTATAGTACTACAAGGCATGCGAGACTCGACGATATGTCAACTAGTAGTACCGCTCTAAATATAGCCAATATTAGGACTACTATACATCTGACTACTCACCACGCTCGAGTATATATTGTTACTATTAGCTTATCTACTATCTATACCAATATACCATTATTGTTTTAGTTTCTTTCTCACTTTCTACTTACTTGTACTCTCCTTCTTAATCTTGCTCATACTTATATATCTCCTTGTTCAAGTATGAGTTCTCACACTTTACTTATTATACATTCTATTCATACATTATATATACTTTACTCTATCCTCACATCTATATATATATCATATCATATATATACTATATCTACACTATATATATACTACTCACTTAATTATACCGCTATCTTAATACGTATATATACTTTCCTCACGTTATATACACGCATCTCACCTCCTTCCCTCTCATACCTCTACTTATACTATTCATCTCTATTTATACTACTACCTTATTATCATACCTACTCACTCTCTTTTTCTACTCTCTACATTTACCTCTTTACTCTCATCAGTCTCTCTCTACTTCTCACCTATTACTCATATACGCCTATCATAATCATTAAAATTCCCTTATACCTTACCGCTCTACTTCTATACTCATTCCTATCCCCCTATAATACTATATACCTATATCTCACCTCCTATATTCTACCGTACTATACTATTACCTCTATAACCTCTTTACCCTTAATACTATCATCACTTCTCACTTATCTAGCACATCACCTCCAATACTACTATTCACTACAATATACTACTATACCTCCTCTATTTTATACCTCATATACTACATTCACTTAGCTATAATGGGATACCACCATCACACATATATGTCAGTGTCTTTGAGAACCGGCACAGCAGCCAAAGGAGCCAGTCACCTACAACACCGTGCAGCTCACGTGGTTGGCATGCCCTTATCACACACCACACTCGCCAGCGCACGCACACACAACACATACACCAGATATCTTATGTACCCATTACTACTCCCACATATATATATCTTTTATAATATACTGTCTGGCCTGTCTGGAATAGACTGCGACGGCATCTCAGCGTCCGACTAGTATCTGAGTAAGTGTTTTTTTTTGTTTAAATGTTTGGTCTTCGAATTCGAGCATATCGTGTCCGAACGACCTTTCGTACATAGACGCCTCTCTCTCACTTCAGGATCAATAAAGTGTCACATCTAGATACCTCTAAAACTTCCTACGTTACGTATCCATTTCGATTTGAGTCGACATTTGTTTCTGTCTTTTGTTCTTTCAGTCAAAAACAAAATCTACAAAAAATAATCCAATCCCCTTAAAAACTCCCTTTTTTTTTTTCTCTCACAAATTACAATAAATAAATATCACTCTCTTTCTATCATTATACTCTTACTCTATCTATTCTCTTTATACTTATTATCTCTCTTACTACTATCTCTCTATATATACTATATATACATATATATCTACTATCTCTTCTATATATATTATTATATATAATATATATATATATATATGTACATATACATATATGTCGAGATTATTATTTATTCGACATTTAAAAAGGTGCACTGATTTCAAATATGCATATCTATCACTGAAACATTTGTTTACATATTTTCATAAATCTAAAGGCATATCAATATAGCAAAATTTAGTGGTATAACAAACAGAGTAAATTACAATACTCATTTATAAATGGATTGTTCATTTGGGGGAAAGCAATAAGTTCGTTACTTTTAACGAATTCTCGTCAGACGAGTCCTGGCCTTCCTCCATGTAACAGAGAGGAAAGTGGTAGAGCATGTTGGCAGAGGAAACTCCCTTGTTGCCTGGGGAAAATAATGTTAGTTATTTAGTTATTTTAGTAGTCCGTGGATACAAAAACGGAAGTAGTCGTAGGTGACAGTTCCGGGGGGTATGAGTGAATAGATAGAAAATGGAATTGGTTATGAGAGGGAAGTGTAAAGAGAGGAAAATTATAAAGATGAAAGGAAGGGAAATGAGGAAAGAACACGTTTAGACTGGGTGTGAGGGTCTCGATTCTGTTTCACATATATTTTTTTATGTTTATTAAATTGTCATTGATTCATAATTAGTAGGAAAAGGGGAGGTATATAGAGTTAAATTTCAATATTAATCAAATCATTTGAGAATATTACTTAATATTCTTTATTTAAATCATCATGTTTATTTCTAAGATTTCCATAATGATATGGCACTAATTTTAGTATGTGTGTTTATTGAATGAAATTTAAGGGTAAAAAAATGTTTCTATGACCGTTGTAATATTTGGGCACAACACTCAACAGAAGAATGAATTCATTCCGCACGCCCAACGAGCCTTAAAGACCGTTACGTTACGTTATTCAAACTTTAACGGTATATAGTAAATGCAGTAAAAACAGGCCAACATAAAAAAAGAGAAAAAAGGCATATGAAGAACTCTAATATGACAATAGTGCAAAAGTTCAGCAGAATAAAATATGATAAACTTTGGAATATATGAAAAACAAATAAATATATATGTGCTTGTGTGTGTGCATATATATACATATATATACATATAAAGATATATACCAATATACATATATTATCTACTCTATATATGTGTGTGTGTGTGTGTGTGTGTGTGGTGTGTGTGTGGTGTGTGTGTGTGTGTGTGTATGTATATATATATATATATATATATATATATATATATATATATATATATATATATATATATATATATATATATTATATATATATACAAACACACAACACACACACACACACACACCACACCACACACACACATATATATATATATATATATATATATATAACATATATACTATACACACCACATTAATATATATAGCACACAGCACCACACACACACACACACCACACAGTCATATATATATATATAGATATAAATATATATAAATATATATAATGTATATATAAAATGTAACTATGTGTATTATGTGTATGTATATATTATATAATATAATATAGTGTACATATATATATATATATCATATATATACCTATATTATCTATATATATATATATATACGTATATATTATATATATATATATAAAACAGTGTGTGTTGTGTCGTGTGTAGTGTAATATATAATTATATGTATATAATATTATATATATATATATATGATATATATATATATATATAATACACACACCACATGAAAACACAGTAATCATGCTTATGAAAAATTGTCTCACCCAAAAACATGTGAGCCAGGTTAATACCAGCTAATTGGATCGCGTGTCTTATATGCAAGCACTTAGTCCAGAGGCGCAGCGTTTTCTTCTTTGACAACTGCAAAAATCAGGTAATAGCTTTTAACGCAGACTGGATGAAGCGCGTTGTCTCGGCGAAAGTGAATTAATTACGATTTTTCACTCTGTTTACTGTGTGGGACTGGTTCTGTTTTGTGTTTTTTTTTTTTTTTTTTTTTTTTTTTAAGAAGAAGTTGTATATGATGCTGAAACATGTTTAGTTTTACGTGACCATTTCCTACTCGATATTAACATTACATTTAACATTTAACTTTATTTTATATTACATCCTCCTTTGCAATTAACATTTATCTACGATATATTTACCATTATCAGTCAACATTACAATTAACTTTCATTGACATTACAGTAAACATCTACCAATACACTAAGCATGTTTTCATTTTATCATGGATTTTTGCATTACAATTTTTTACATTATACATCAGTACATTCCATATTTACATTTTATATATTTTTATCATATAAATCTACGAAACGAAAACGGTTTTTGATAAATTCCCTTACCACATTATACATCACTTACAACTCATATTTGCATATTTATATATTTTTATCAATATAAATCTACGAACGAAAACGGTTTTTTGATAATTCCCTTACCACATTATACATCATCTACATTCCATATTTACATATAATGTTTTTATCATATAAATCTACAAAACGTAAAACCGGTTTTTGATAAATTCTCTTACCACATTATACATCAACTACATTCCATTTTTATCATTTTTATATATTCTTATCATATAAAACGAAACGAAAACCGTTTTTTGATAAATTCCCTTACCACATTATACATCACTACATCCCATATTTACATAGAATATATTTTTATCATATAAATCTACGAAACGAAAAACGGTTTTTTGATAAATATCCCTTACGCACATTATACATCATTCATTACATCCCATATTTACATAGAATATATTTTTTATCATAACAAATCTACGAAACGAAAACGGTTTTTGATAAATTCCCTTACCACATTATACATCACTACATTCCATATTTACATATAATATATTCTTATCATATAAATCTACGAAACGAAAACGGTTTTTGATAAATTCCCTTACCACATTATACATCACTACATTCCATATTTACATATAATATATTTTTATCATATAAATCTACAAAACGAAAACGGTTTTTGATAATTTACACATTATACATCACTACATTCCATATTTACATTTTATATATTCTTATCATATAAATCTACGAAACGAAAACGGTTTTTGATAAATTCCCTTCGCCCTTCCGCCGCCCTCCTTTTAACAGGGAAACACGCAGCAAAAGTGTTACCACTGTACACGCAAATGCTTTTACCAGATGAAATCTCCCACGCGCGAGGTCCTTTATGCGAAGGAGATGATCCTCACACAACCAGTACGATGTTATGATGATGATGGAGAATAATGGTGGAGAATGGTGGTGGAATATCATCGCTTAGAAGTAATTTTTTTTTTTTTTTTTTTTTTTCTTGCGAGACGTTGCGCTGAAAGTTATCGGGAATGGAAGGATGTCTTTTGGTGTTGCTTCTGTGTTATTTATAATGAGTTTTGTGTGTACGTAGGTAAAGAAGGAGGGAGGAAGGTAATTGAGGGAAAATGGAGTTATTTAAGTGAAGGAGAGAGAGAGAGAGAGAGAGAGAGAGAGACAGACAGACAGAGACAGAGACAGAGATAGAGACAGAGAGCGAGAGAAAGAAAGAAGAGAACACACAGACAGAGACAGAAAGATGAAGACATGTAATCAAAGACACATAAAATCTGCAAAGAACAGGAAAATGGAAAAGCAAGGAAACACCACAATACACATCAAATAAGATTTAAAAAAAAAGAAAAAAATAGATAAAAATAAAAAAATAACCGAAAATATAATATACATAAATAACAGAAAAAAAGGAACCATTAAAAGCAAAAGACCCAAAGGATATGCAGCGGAAATGCAAACCAGCAGTGCAAAGCCGTGGTTGCAAATAGATCCTGAAAGCGGAATTATAAGATGGCGGGGCAGCATACCGAATATTAAATAGTTACGTAAATTAGGAATATGTAAATGATACGTTCCTGTGTGATCAATTGAAATATGTCCACGCACACATACACTCACACAAACATACTCGAACACACACACACACATATATATATTTCCATATGTATAAGTGTATTTGTGTAAGTCTGTATGCATACATACATATATACACATTATATATAGATATACATACATACATACATACATACATATATATATATATATATATATATATATATATATATATATATATATTAT
>NW_020871669.1:155000-157500 GCF_003789085.1 Penaeus vannamei | reverse complement strand
CGTCCGGGGCCTTTATTAAATTAGTGAGAATATTTTTGCTTACATCACATTGGCCGGGTTTCGTAAATTTAGGAAGGGGCGTGTATATGTCGCTGTGTTTACGTATCTGTTGATCTGTGTATCTGTTTCTTTTCTCTTTCTTTGTTTCTTTTACTCTCTCGCTAGCTCTTGCTCTCTCTCTCTCTCTCTCTCTCTCTCTCTCTCTCTCTCTCTCTCTCTCTCTCTCTCTCTCATCTCTCTCTCTCTCTCTCTCTCTCTCTCTTACACCCACACACACACAAAACACACACACCACACACGGCAAACATACACACACACATTCACTCACTCTATCTCTCCTCCCTTTCTCTTTCTCTTCCTAGCCTCTCCTCCCTTTCTCTTTCTCTTCCTCTTTCTCTTTCTCTTAAACTCAAAACCCACTCTATTTAACACCCTGAGAAAAGATAAATAAACCTAGGCCACGCGGCCAACCCTCCCCCCCCCCCTATGAATCAAATACAAAAAAAATCAATCAATACTATAGGTATGGTATCAGGTTTTGCCGACACCTCCTGTGCAAAGGATTCAGAGCATCAAAGAAAAGAGACGAGAGAAAGAGAGGGAAAGAGAGAGAGAGTGACACAGATAGATGGAGAGACAGAGAGAGAGGAAGAGAGAGAGAGAGAGAAAAAAAAAAAAAAAAAAAAAAAAAAAACACGCGTCCTTGTGTGAACGAATGACCCGGGGATTCCCCTTGGTCCCGCTCCCTCTGCATAATCAAAACACTCAAAGCACACGCAGTATAGTCTGTTTCGAAAAAAAAATTGAAAATAATATTAATTTTCTCCTTTATGTAACAGAAAGAAAAAAATATCCTTTATGTAACAGAAAGAAATAAAATAAAAACAAACAACAAAAAAAACTTCATTATCTGCTCGAAAAGAATAAAAATAACACTGAAGAAGAATGGAATGTTAAAGTTCACACGAGAGGAACCAGGTACGCTGTTCACTGGATTAGATGTTGGAAGATGATGGTGGAGGGGGAGAAAGAGGGAGAGAGGGAGAGAAGAAGAAGGAGGGAGGAGGTGGGAGGAGAGAGAGAGAAGGGGGGGGAAGCAAAGAGAGAGAAGGGGAGAGAGGGAGAGGAGAAAAGAGAGAGAAGAAAGAGGGAGAGAGAAAGAAGAGAGAGTTGGAGAGAGGAGGGAAGAAGAGAGAGCGTGGAACGGTGGGAAGAGGAGAGAGAGGGAGAGGTTGGGAGGAGGAAGATGAGAGAGGTTGAGAGAGGGGAAGATGATGGTGGAGGGTAGAGAGGGAGAGAGAGAGAAGAAGGGAGGGAGGAAGGTGGGAGGGATGAGGTGATGATCGGTGTGACGTGATTGAGGCCTTCGTAGAGGAATAAACGTATATAATTATATCGATCTGAGTCCTACCATCCTACACTTAAACAAGTGCTGGAAATTACCTGCACAGTAATCGACTAATCCTTACCCGATCCTAAGATCGACAAGTCTCTATCACGATGCTACACTAATTAACTCACTTAGTCCTTGGACTATCCCTATGTAATAACCGTGGCGACAATCAATCGCTCAGAGCAGCCACTAATGATACAGATCAGTGTACATCTCTATTTTACAGTGCTCCGACACGCCAAGCGCTGTGAAACCCATCACCGACGACAACATGCAACTCTTCATATCGACTCGACTCCCGATCACTCTATATTCTATCTCGGTCCTGACGAGAGGAGCAACCTCAATAAACCTCCACCCTGGCGCGAACGCGACTCGGTTTCTCCTCGACTGGGGAATTCAGCAGCTACGCATGTCGAGGCTGAGATTGGCGTCCTAATCTCCGAATTGAGTTACCATGTGGAAGATTAATGACTTAATCCTGCACTCCGGAGGCTACGGATTGTAATATCTGGTCGTCATCCAATATAGAACGATATTGGAACGGAGCAGAAAAGATATGAGAAGAGGAGATCCATAGAAATAAAGCGAAGAGAGCGAAAAAAATCGAGAGACAGAGAACAGTCAATTACGAAACGATCATAAAAGAGGACTTCGTTTAAGTAAAATGAATAAGATGAACGACATTAGAAAGGACCGGATAGGAATATGTAGGCAAGATCTACATAGGAGGGAGGCAGCGGCTAATATGGCACAGAGAGAAAGAATGTTATGAAACCGAGAGAGAGAAGGGAAGGAAAGAGAGAGAGAGGGGGAGAGAGGGCAGAGGGAGAAAAAGAGAGAGAGAAAGAGAGTGGGAGAGAGAAAGAAAGAGACAGGTGAGGGGGAAGGGAGAGAGAAGAGGAGAGAACAGAGGGGCGGGGAGGGAGGAGAAGAAGATGAGAGGTTGAGAGAGGGGGAGGTGAGACGGAGAGAGTGAAAGAGAGTGGGGGAGGATATATATATATATATATATATATATATATATATATATATATATATAATATATATATATATATATATAATATATATATATATATATAATATATATATCTATATAATTTTGTA
>NW_020871669.1:117500-120000 GCF_003789085.1 Penaeus vannamei | reverse complement strand
CTCCTCCTCTTCCCCGCTCGATTGCCCAAGCACGGACTGCAAAAGAACACCGGATCATGCACCGTCACGGCCGCCGGGCCCTTCAGCGTGGGGGGGCGGGAGGAGGAGCCGAGCTTTTCCTTTTCACTTCGCTCGCCGTCGCGCCCTTCTTAGTTCGTTTTTATTTTCTTAAATTGTGCGTCTTGGTGTGATGCTTGGCTTTGATTCGGGTGATTATCAGGGATGATTGGATTTTTGTGAACACATACACACACACAACATATAGACATGCATATATATATATATATATATATATATATATATATATATATATATATATAATATATATATATATATATATATATATATATATACATATATAATATATATATATATATTATATATATATATATACATATATATATATATATATATATATATATATATATATATATATATATATATATATATATATATATATATATATATATATATATATATATATATTATATATATATATATATATATATATATATATATATATATATATATATATATATATATATATATATATATATATATATATATATAATATATATATATATATATATATATAAACATATATACATACATGTATGTACAAATATATATATGCACTTATGTACATATATCTATATGTGTGTGAGTGTGTGTGTGTGTGTGTGTTTATATGTGTTTATGTGTATATATATATATAATATATATATATATATATATATATATATATATATATATATTTATGTTTGTTACACACACACACACACACACACACACACACACACACACACACACACACACAACACACACACACACACACACACACACCACGCACACACACACATATGCATATATATATATATATATATATATATATATATATATATATATATATATATATATATATATATATATATATGATATATATATATATGTATGTATATATGTGCGTGTGTGTGTGTGTGTGGATATGCATATCACTGCCTCTGTGATAACAATATGAGGCAACGTCTGCAAGGCCCGGATGCTCCTCCTCGCCGAGCACTTCCCCCTCGGCAGCCGCCCCTTCGGCCTCCTCCGCCCTCTCGCTCGCCACCTGTTGCTGCCTTACCTGCCTCCGCCCTCAGGCCACGGCAGGAGGATGCCTTTCGGGGAATGCTGTTTTTGTGTGCATGCTATATGTTTGTACCTATATACATCAATACTGATACACACACACGTATATATATATATGTGTGTGTACTCATACACACAACAACACA
Organism: Penaeus vannamei; assembly: GCF_003789085.1. NCBI lineage: Eukaryota > Metazoa > Arthropoda > Malacostraca > Decapoda > Penaeidae > Penaeus > Penaeus vannamei. The sequence continues at coordinate 118,723 of NW_020871669.1, read as the reverse complement.
CATTACACACACACTTACACACACACACACACATACACACTACACACAAACACTTACAAACACATACACATACACACACACACACACACACACACATACATACATATATATGTATGTATATATATATATATATATATATATATATATATATATATATATATGTGTGTGTGTGTGTGTGTGTGTGTGTGTGTGTGTGTGTGTATGTATGTATAAGTCGCATCCTAACAGATATTCATGTCCCTTATCTACCCTCCTACAAAACTCCCAAAGACAATCAAACCGCAAACCAATGAACATTTCCCGCTGATAATATCCTCTCACGTTTTCACTTCGACTCGACGCTCGGAACCAAAAGAGAACCAGTTACGCAATAATGATATTTCCAGCTCATTACAGTCTTTGATGAAAAGGAAAATGAACTCAATGATCACTTCTTGGGAGGGAATTCTGCTGCTCGAAAACATTCACACACGCACACACGCACACATAACGCACACACACACACATACACACGCATACAAATACACACAAAGGATGAAAACATAAAGAAAAATAGCATTTTCCTCACAATAAGAGCGAAGAAGAAAAAAGCATATTATCAGTATTCTAATATTATCATTATAAAAATTCATATTTACAATATTGCTATTATTATCATTATCATCGTTATCAATACTATCATTGTCATCATCATTATTATTACGGTTCTTCGCTGGCGTATCTTATGAAAATAATTCTGATGATGATACATAAGGTGATAAGTATTGCTATCACCATTAATGTTTTTTGTTTTTTGTTTTATTATCATTATTATTTATTATTATTATTATTATCATTTTGTTAGTGGTCATGTTGTTATAATTACAATTTTCAGTATCATTATCATTATCAGTATTTTTGTTTCTCGTCATCTTTATCATTATTAATATCAATATGATGATTATCATTATTATTGTTATTGTTGTTGTTACTGTTGTTGCTGTTGTTGCTGTTGATGTTGTTGTTGCTGTTGTTGTTTTTATTATCATTTATATTAACGATATTGCTATTATTGCCATTATCGTCAGTATCATTATTGCTATCATTATTATTACCATTATTTTAACTTCTATTGTTAACATTTATTACTATTACTATTAACATTGTTACTGGCATTACTAATATTAGCATTGCCATTATTACCATTATCATCATTATCATTATAATTATTGTCATCATTATCT
>NW_020871669.1:107500-112500 GCF_003789085.1 Penaeus vannamei | reverse complement strand
CTTTCATGTTTTTTCTTTCATTCTTTTGTCTTCCTTTCTTTCTCTCTATTTTTTTTCTTTCTTTTGTTATTCATTTTTCTCTCTTTCTTTCTCTTCTTTCTTTTTTCTCTCACTTTCTCTTTCCCATTCCTTTCTTTATTTGTTATTTTTTCTTTCTAATTTATTTCCTCCTTCCTTTCTTCATTTCCTCCAGTTTTTTTTTTTTTCATTTATTTACTTTAATTTTTTCTTACTTTCTTTTTCTGTTTTTTTTTTCTCTTTTCTCTTTCTCTTTTTTTCATTCCTTCCCTTCTTTCTTTCTTTTCCCTGCTTTCTCCATTCTTCTCTCTCTCCTTCTCACTCTTTATCTCCCTTTTCTTCATTCTCCTTCTTATTAAAGTATCTCTTATCTACAGTTTCCTCCACTCTTTATCTCCCCTTTTCTTTCATTCTCCTTCTTATTAAAGCATTTCCTCCTCTTCCCACGGATACCCCGAGGCGCCCAAGAGAGGCAGCGAGAAGGAAGATTTTTCATGCTTGGATAAACTTTACCTGGGGATGCGGCAGAATAATAAGGTTGCCTGGTCACGTGTTTTTTTTCTTATTTGTGGCTCTGTGTGTACGTGGGTGGGTGGGGATGGGGGGGGGTGGGGGGGAGGGGGTGGGTGGTGGGAGGGGGTGGGTGTGGGTGTTTCCGAGACACGTCACTCTCCTTCTCTGTCTATCCGTCTGTCTGTTTGGGTTTGTCGGTCGGTCGCTCTCTCTCTCTCTCTTCTCTCTCTCTCTCTCTCTCTCTCTCTCTCTCTCTCTCTCTCTCTCTCTCTCTCTCTCTCTCTCTCCCTCTCTCCCTCCCTCCCTCCTCCTCCCTCCCTCCCTCTCCTCTCCTCTCCCTCTCCCTCTCCCTCTTCTCCCTCTCCTCTCCTCTCCCTCTCCTCTCCTCTCCCTCTATCCCTTTCTCTCTCTAGCAATCTTACTGACCTGCGTTCGATCCCGCGCGCTGCCAGTGGATAGCAATCCCGGCCATTCCTTGCACACAGGGGGAGATTTAGAAGAAAAATAAAAGAGACAGCATGTCGCAACAAAATAATATCCATTGTAACAAATGGAATTTAGAGTAAATATTAAAGAATTAATAATAATGATAATAATAATAAAAAAAAATAATAATAATAATAATATACATATATACTATACTATAAATAATAATAATAATGAATAATAATAAAATAAATCTAAATCTATTTCTAAAGAACTCCATAAAATGTGTTTGTTGTTGTTGTTGTTGTTGTTGTTGTTGATGTTGTTTTGTAGAAAATCCGGTTTCTTTTCGAAGCGACAAACACATGATCAACTAGGATAATTGTATATATGCTGCTTTATACTCTAGATAAGAATATAAAAGTTTTGTTATATATATATTTCTCTCTCTCACACACACACTCACTTTTTACCAAGCCGAAACATATGATGTATATTTATTTATCTCTCTCCCACTTTTCACGAAGTCGAAATATACCTACTTAACAAAGCAGAACAGCCTATGAAAAGCAAAATAACATATATTGATTCTCCTTTTGTGAGGAGAAAATAACATAAAAAAAAATCACTCTCGAGCGAAATAACACGTATTTCCTCTTCTTTTGGGAGAGAAAATGACATAAAAATACACTCCTAGTTTCGTCACAGCTTTTCATAACAAAGGAAGGAGGTTAATGGCCAATGGATTTCCCTTTACGAAAAGTCACTCCCTGCTTTCAGTTCGTAGATAAGATTACGGAAAGTCCTTTTGTTATTTAAATCTCTGCGCCTCGGCCGTTGCACCCATAATTAATGCTGTTAAGAAAATAATTCAAAATATAAGCTCTATAATTCTGACAATGCAAACACTTTGTCATTTTATGTTAGTGTTCATGTTGAGAGTTATCGATCCTTTATTGTTCTTGATTTCTATTATTATTATTTATTTTGCTGTAATTGTTGTTATGACTGTTGTTGCTTGTTATCAGTACCATAATCTTCAATACAATACCATAATATAAATCGCTATCACAATTATCATTATCTTTATCATCACAATATCATCATCTTCACTATTATCACTATTATTATCATCATCATCATTTTTATCAATCTCATTATCATTTCTGTTTTTTTTTTTTTTGCAATTATTCTAGTATCAATATTATTTTATTATCATTTCTACCCACATTATCACTTTTTCTTTCATTTCTTATAACATCAAAAGCAAAATGAAATACTTTTCAATTTTCTTCTATTTGCATTCTAATTTTACGCTTATTAATTTCTGCTTCTTGAATGTCGTTTTATTTGAAATTCCGCAAAGATCAAATTACCGGGTTATCTGAGCATACAGTTCAAAGACCCAGTTTTTTTTTTTTTTTTTTTTTTTTTTTTTTTTTTTGCATGCCAGTGGGAGCCGGCAAGGCCTCAGAGCTCCAGCCATTGCAATGCATGACTAACATGAGGATATCGCTCACACTTTCAACTCCATCCACGCATAGGTTTGACGTGTATGGCTCGTCGGCGCTGTCGTTGTTTTAAATCCGAAGCGAGTTTGTGCGCGCGCGTTTCATTTTCTTTTCTTGCTTCGAATATACATATCTACATCCGGCCGTAGCCTTTCCTTCTATTGTCATGCGTGTATGAACATTGGCCGGGCGTGAATGGGTTCAGTCACGCATTAATCTTGGTTTAAAGGCGAGTGTGGTGTGTCGGCGCGGCGGTACATCCGTCACTCGCGCCGCTGCCGGGAGGAATATAAACCGGATTTATGTGGCGCTCGCTCATCGGCCTTTTCGGGAAGATCGGTCGGGAGGGCGATTTTTATGGGTTAGATTTGTAGGAAGATAGAGTCTGGTCGGTGCAGCTGGCTGGGGTTTGTGCCTGTGAATTAGCTGTTTAAATAAGAATATGTGTGTTTAGACAGACAAAGAGATAGATTTGTCGACATATAAATACTCTATTTACGTATATAGAAATAAAATTTTAGTAGGTTGTTCTAAAGAAAAAAATGGACAAACATTAAGTCATATTGTACAGTTTATCATTACATACAAACAAGGGGTTTCTGGGAGTGATGCTTCATAGAAAGCTGCTTAGATTTTTTTTTTTTTTTTGAGCTACAATCACGGGATATCTGTTAACGTCTGGGGATTTCTTTCTAAAACGACATCGTACAAATCGGAAGAAAAGGGAAAAAAAATCTATTTAATCATGATGAATAAGATGGAAAAGGTGGATTCCACAGCCATAACTACACATGAAAGCCGATAAGACTCGAAGATCGACAGTTGATACTTGATGAACTAAATGATGACAATATACATTATTTCTCTACACGTATAGTGATTTTTGATGGACCATTGTCAGCCCAACCCTCTTCCCTGGGCCCATGGATAAACAAACAAGTGACCCTAAAAGGTGTTAACAACGTACACTTCCGTTAGCAATGTACACCCGTTAACATTGTGATCAAAAGGAAGAGTAATATCTTGGATGAAATAGCTAGTCATATCTCGATACAGTATTTTTTGAGGGAGGACTGCACGTAGGACACTATTATAAATGGTCACTTTAGAAACTAAAAAAAAAAAAAAAAAAAAAAAAAAAAAAAAAAAAAATATATCACGTACAGAAAAAAATGGACAGCTGTACCATTCCATCATGACAACACACCTGCACAGTCGATCAGGGTTTAAAGAGAATTTCGAAACAAAATATGAAATGTTTTTTTGATCCCCATCCCCCCCTTGCATGTGCTACCTTACCCTTTAGATTTTTTTTTTTTTTTTTTCAATTCTAGCTTTCACTTCCAAGACTTTTCATAAATAATGACGAGACTTATTATTTTTCTTCGGAAGCAGTGGAAAACGAGTCATCTTGAAGAAGTTTCTACCAATGGGTTACGATTGTGTGCAGATATATATGGTAGGCGAGGCAGATAGCGACGCTGAGTGGAAAATCATTCATAATTATTAGGCATTTTAATGAGAAAGATAGAACGATAGAAAAGACTTCAGCCTTTTATAGAAACAAAATCCAATCATCCCAGTTTTGATAAAGAGACTCAGTCGAAGGTTTTGTTCATATGTTCAACTTTGTCGGGTTTTTGCCCTCTGTTTTTATTTTAGCATTTCTGTTTTCCAAAACGAATAAAAACTTCATTCCCCGAGGGTAAAGAATTGAAGATATGGCGCTGTTTTCAATATTTTATTTCTATCCGAAGAATGCATTGCCTTTATGTTGTTTTCATTTTTTCATTTTTTGCGGATTTTTCTAGCTATTTTTCTCCCTCTCGATGCTCTAAAATAGTATGTGTTTGGTGTGACACACTGATATGCGAGCGTTATACACGTAAACACGTGCACACACACACACACACACACACACACACACACACACACACACACACACACACACACACACACACACACACACACACACACACACACAACACACACACACACACACACACATACACACTCACACACACACGCACACACTTACATACATATATACATACAGTATATTATTATGTGTGTGTGTGTACTATGTGCCTATGTCAGCACACAATAAAGAGCCTCATTCTGTTTCTACATCTTCGCAATATATATGCTTATACATATGTAGATGTATGTATATACATGTAGTGTATGTGTGTGTGTGTGTGTATGTGTATACATACATATATTTGCATATATATTTATTTATGAATATATATATGCAAAAATGTGTGTGTGTAGTGTATGTGTGTTGTGTATGTGTGTGTGTGTGTGTGTGTGTGTGTGTGTGTGTGTGTGTGTGTGTGTGTGTGTGTGTGTGTGTGTGTGTATGCATATAGATAGATATAGATAGATAGATATATATATATATATATATGTATATATATATATATATATATATATATATATATATATATATATATATATATATATATATATATATATATATATATATATACATATATATATATATGTATATATATATATATATATATATAT
>NW_020871669.1:87500-90000 GCF_003789085.1 Penaeus vannamei | reverse complement strand
TAAAGTTTCAGAAGTCTATATATGTACCATAAGATTTACTCACATTTTTTCTTTTTTTTTTGTAATATCTTTCTCAAATTGCAAAGGGGGACCAGGACCCTTTGCAATTTGACAAAGATATTACAAAAAAAGGTAAAAGAAGTCTATATATGTACCATAAGATTTACTCACAATTTTCTTCTTTTTTTGTAATATCTTTGTCAAATTGCAAAGGGGGACCAGGACCCTTTGCAATTTGACAAAGATATTACAAAAAAAAAAAAAAAAGAAGATAAAAAAAATAAAAGTTTCAGAAGTCTGTATATGTACCATAAGATTTACTCACATGTAATTAGTCGAGAAGATAGAAGCTAAGTGACCGCCCGTGCTGAAGGTTCACCGACACACACGCACACACGACAATAGGTACACACAAAACTAACAAGCAAACACTTACCCGGCGGCTGAAAGTATCGCTTAAGGTGAAATCATCACTATACCCATCAGTAGATTAAACAACCCTTTACAATGATAATAATAATAATAATGATAATGACAATAATATCTAATAATAGTAACGATGAAAATAGTGATATCAATAACAACAATATTGGTAATGAAAATAATAACGGCAATGATAATAATAATCATAATAGTAATGATAATAAAAGTTAAAATAATGTTAATACTATTAATATTATATGATAAGAAAAATCTAATAATAATAACGAATAATAATAATAATATAATAATAATAATAATAATAATAATATAATAATAATAATAATAATAATAATAATATAATGGCAAAAAAGAGAAAGAAAAAAAAATGATATTAATGTTAACTGATTATAATATCATAATGATAATATAATAATTATTTTTGCTATTATTATTATCTTCATTTACATTACTTTCATTGCTATTATCATATATTATTATATTACCATCATCAAAATCATCACCATTTACCATAATGAATGATAATGATAATAACGATAAAGATAGCTATAATCTGTAGCATACACCGACCCCAGCATAGACAGCCGCCTGGAACACCAACACACCAGAGGCTTTCAGCGCCGAAATCTCCCCGTCATTGAAGTCACAGAGGAGCGGGTAAAGTGTGCATGTCCCAAGCAAGCATTCCCGGAGCGCGTTTCCCTTGTCGAACCGCACTTTGATTTCGGTTCCGACATTCATCCCGGGTTCTCGTCGTTGGGTTCTGGAGGTTTGCAGCTGGATTTGCGGTTTGCGGTTTGCGGGTGGCTGTGCAGAGCGGCGCGTGTGGAATTAGGGTTAGCGGGCAAAGCAGGTTTTTTTTTTTTTTTTTTTTTTTTTATGTTGTGTTTTTTGTTTTTTAACGAGTTTGTATATTAGTAGAATTGTTCTCCCTCCGGTGTCACACCATCCCTGAAATTCAATAGGTATACATATAAATATATATATATATATATATATATATATATATATATATATATATATATATATATATATATATATAATATATATATATATATATATATATACATACACAGAGAAACATACACACACACACACAAGCACAGGCACACACACGCACACACACACAGCACACGCACACACACGCACACACACACACATATACATATGAACCGTATTCATGTTGACAAATGTGGAAAGATATAATCGAAGATATAATCGAAACCGGTTAAATACATCTCCTGTATTGTGAAGATATTCGTTCTCATTCATATCTTTCCACATATATACATACATTTATATATAAATATACACATATGTGTAAATTATATACATATATAAATGTTTGCATATATATATGTATATAGATACATGTATATAAATACATAGACAGATACATACATACATACATATATATATATATATATATATATATATATATATATATATATATATATATATATGTGTGTGTGTGTGTGTGTGTGTGTGTGTGTGTGTGTGTGGTGTGTGTGTGTGTGTGCGCGTGTGCGTGAGGTCGTGCGTGTGTGTATGTGTGTGTGTGTGTGTATATATATACACATATACATACATATATATACATATATACATACATACTTACATACATACACACACCAAACATATACATATAATAAATATATCCATATATAAACATATGTATATAGATAGAAAGATATGAGTATGTATGTGTTTGTGTGTGTGTGTATGCACATGTGTGTAATTGTGCACGTTCACTTTCAAAAACACGTAACCTTAGCGTGTTGATGAAAAAGAACAAAAAAAGGAAACGAAAAAAATAAAAAATAAAAAAGGGAGAAGGAAAAGAGAGAAAAGAGCGAGAGCAAGTAAAACCGGAGAGGAAAACGACTAACAAATGGCTGTGGAGGGATTTCCGATACGATTTTATTTTACGCGGGACAAGTGCAGAGTGATGGATGGCCGGATATGGAGATAGACAGGTGGATAAATGAATAGATGAGTTCTACCTACACACATACACACACGCAAACACATACACGCACACACTCACTCACACAAACAC
>NW_020871669.1:62500-80000 GCF_003789085.1 Penaeus vannamei | reverse complement strand
TCAACATTGCATCCATTTTCTTCCATTGCGGTGGCTCGGTATTCTCTGTTAAGTGGATATACGTGGTGATGGAGGGGGAGAGGGGAGGGTGGGTGTGGGGATGAAGGGGAGTGGTTGAGGGGAGAGGGAAGTCGGTAAGGGGACAAGACATAACGGTAGGGGAGGAAGAGTGGGTGAGGGGAAATGGGGAGGGGTGAGGGGTGGGGGACGGGGGGGGAAGGGGGACTGGATGAGGGGAAGGGGACTGGTGAGGGAACGTGGATACTGAATGAGGGAGGAGGGACTGGTGAGGGGAAGGGAGACTGGGTGAGGGAAGGGGGCGGAAGGGGAGGGGAGGGAAAGGAGGACTGGTTGAGGGGGAGTCGACGAGGGGAAAGGGTACTGCGGGAGGTGAGAGAGGGGTGAGTGGGTGGAAGGTTTGACGGTAGGGGAAAAGGGGGAGAGGGGATGGGGTGTGCGGAAGTGTGTGACGGAAAAAGGGGAAGTGAGTATGACGAAAGGATGAGAAGAGGGAGAGAGACTGAGTGGAATGTATAGCGGGATGGAAAAACAGAGAAAAGTGAGGGAAAGAGAGGGATAGAGAGGGACATGAGGAGGTGAGGGGGGAAGGCGAGGAGAAAGAAGAGTGGGTTGGGTGGGGAGTAAATGGAAATGGTACGAAGGGAGGGGCGAGAGTGAGGGAAAGGGGGGTAAGGGGAAAGGACATGACGAAAGGTGAGAGAGGGGAGAGTGAGTGGAAGGTATGAAGGGAGAGGGGGAGAATGAGGGGAAAAGGGGAGGTAGAGTGAGTCAGGAGACGGAAATTTGGTGAGAGGAAGGGGGGAGGGGTATGGCGGAAGGGGAAAGAGGGGAGAGTGAGAGAAAGAAAAGGATGTGAATGAGGGAGTGACGAAAGGGGAGAGAGGAGAAAGTGAGTGGTGTGTGTAAGAGGAGATGGAGAGAGGAAAAGAGGAGTGTGGGAAAGGGCGTGCCTCTGGTAGTGGGGGGGGGGGCTCTGAAATACGATACTTAAGGGGGAAAAAAGGGGAGCAGTGGATGGGTAGATGGTGAGGGGAAAGGGGAGGGACTATAAATACAGAGTGACAGGGGTGATCTGGGGAGAGAGGAGGGTCTTTACGGGAAATGAGGACAAAGAGGTTGAGGGTAGCTCTTACTTCCGAGAAAAAAAAAAAGAAAAAAGAAAAAAAAAAGGGGGGGGGAGAGAATGAGGTATGTAGAGTCTTCATTTGGATCAAAGTGAGGGGAGAGGGGGGACTGTGGAATATATACATATACTAATAAAACACACTTTAATATAAATATAAGTATTTTCCATATACTGCTAATTAATTATTTCTCACTGGGATCCAACGAGAAAGAATCAACCCTCAGTATAGGGAAATCTTTATGTATATATCATTATGTATTCCATTAGAACATGTGTACGATCACAAGTATATGGAAATCTTTATATATACAAAAGTATGTATTTTATCAATGTATGTGTACATTCATAAGTAGTATATGGATCTCTTAATATATATAAAGTATTATCTTATTAGTATATGTGTCTATTCACAGTTTGGCTAGTGGCGGTACAGCGGAGGATGCACAGGGGGGGAGATTCTCAATCGCCACTACACCACAAACCAGCAGTCAGACATAAAGTTATCGAACCCACATCCGCTTTCTGTTTATGGACGTTCACTGAAACCCCAGCCAGGCATTTTATCTTCGTATGTAAAAAACGACGTAGTTCAGTTCATAACTATGGTGTGCAGTTTATCGCAGTGCGTTGCCATTTGTTATCCAGAAAATGCGTTTTTCTCTTTCTCTTTTTCTTCTTGGAATTACGAGATAATGGTTGGCCTTTGGTGATTTCCTCGTCGGTCATTTCATGTTGGACATTCTCCTTCGCACACCAAAGATGATCGTTTATCCGTTTCATGTTTGGGATTATGGTTCACTTCGATAAATTTCATTATTAAAAATTACTGGTACATTTCATTTTGTATTGTTCCACTTCATATTTGTCGTGATTATACCCCTGATCCTCATTGTCATGATAATCATCAGTATCTTCATTATTACCATCGTCATTATCACCATTAATATTATAATCATTATTACCATTACAACATCGTTATCGTCATAATCATCATTATCATTATCATCACCATTATCATCATAATCACCATTATCATTATCATCATCATTATACCATTATCATTATTATCCATTATCATCATAATCACCTTTATCATTATCACCATTATCATTATCATCATTATCACCATTATCATTATCATTATCATCAGCCGCAGCAGCAGTATGACCTTCACCCATTTATTAAATGTCAGCATATTCCTGTAACAGTAAGCACTATGGAGAGCATGTTCTTTTATACCTCAGAATATTATGATTTTTTTCTCTAAACATAGCACAATAAAAAATTATAAACCATTATATCAAGAACTTTTTACTCTCAGGAAAAGAAATGTTTATTTAAATGCTTCACAAGAAAACAACAGTTAACATAAAATTTGTAAAGATACTAATGTAAACCTTAATGGATGATACTCTGTTCTGTTTTATTTTTGCATTTATTTTTATTTACTTATACATATATACTTTTTTCTACGCATAAGTAGTGAGTCATTGGAAGCGAGGTTAGGTCCACGTCGTATCATCCCGAAGCCCCTAACATTATGATACATTGTTGAAAGTTTTATCACTGTCACTACAAAATACAAAATCATTGAAGTTTGTGCTGACATACAAAGTTTTGAGAAAGTGAAATTATTTTTCATATTTTCACATAAAAAGTCAATAGATAAAACATTAAAGTACTCATTAAGCGTGAGCGATTCTTAATTACAAGCAAAACACTGTGAAAGCTTCAAAGAAAATGAAATATTACCTAATTACTCTGCACCTCTTGTTTGTACACACCGCTCTTCGCTTTGCAAGGCTGTGGAAGCTTTTAAAAGTGTATTTTAGATTCAGTCAAAACATTTTATCTTCCTCCTTCCATACACTTTTCTTCAATAAAAAGTGGAAGTTGCATGATTGACCAAATTTTACCTATTTAGTGAATATATGTAATGCTAAAAAGGCACAAAAAACATTTTGTGCGCCTTTAAATATATACATACATCCTTTCCTTCTTTCCTTATGTTCTTTTTCTCCTTCTTTTTCCTTTTTTTCATTATCAAGAAACTTATGATGCGATTCGGAAGAAATAAAAGTATAAATCCTAATCTGAAACGACGCCAATTATACCTGAAAAATATCGCACTCTGATTGGCTGGCCAGACTGTATCATGCTGTATCAAGGTAGAGGCATAAAAACTGATACAAACCGAAAAGATGTTTCAACGGGTTCCAATGACGTGCGCATAAAGGCAAACATATATTAAAGTGTGAAGGGTTTCGGAAATGCGTTTATACGAGTATATGTGCTCTCCTTCTCTCTTCTCTCTCTCTCTCTCTCTCTCTCTCTCTCTCTCTCTCTCTCTCTCTCTCTCTCTCTCTCTCTCTCACACACACACACACACACACACATACAATTTGTTGCTTCTCATTCTCTTCCTCTTTATTTTTGTTACTTGCTTATTACTCTTACTCACTTTTTTCTTCCTTAATTTCTCCTTTCTATTCTAAAAAAATATACCGCACGATACATAAACTTCCCTCTATTCTAGCCTAGCTCAGTCCCTTACCTTATTTCTATTGTTTGCTCATCTTTATCTGTATTTCCTCTCTCTGTACTGTTGACCTGCCTTTCCCTCTCTATTTTATCCTACCCTTCCTTCCAGCTATTACCCTACCTAGTGGGACCTATACTAATGTTTTACCCTCTCTATACTAGTCTTTCTCTTATCTATACCTTATCTCTATCTGCCCCTTTCCCTGATTTCCCCCTAACCTTCCCCTTTACCTCTAACCTTATTTCTACGTCTTTAATACCCCAATCTAATCCTTAACCCTTATTTCTTTGTCCCTAATACCCTAGTCTAATCATTAACCCCTAATACCTTGTCTAATCCTTAACTATTCTTTGTCCCTAATACCCATTTAAATTGTCCCTAATACCCTAATTAATGTAACCCTTAACCCTTTATCCTGACCTTATCCCTGGCCCACGGGAATTCGTGTGATCCTGGAGGAGCCACAGCAGACGGATCGCCCGACACTTCCCTACATTACTTGAATCTTAATGATGTGCACGCCTAATTGGCTGTATGTGCGTAGAATGTATATATCAAAATGATATAGCTTTATTTACTTGTGTTTGTTTACTTGTTTATGTCTGACATTTTAGAAACGGGAAGTGTAATTTTGCACTTTTTTATACTTTGCAGTAGATTTTAATGTTAAAGTGAGTTCTGTTTTTAAGTTCAGTTTTTAGTTGTTCTCTTCTTAGTAAATGAAGGTAAAGTTGCGTTTTTCGTGCTATTTTTAGTTGAAGGTTATAAAGTTTCTTGGCACTTTACTCCCTTTTATTCCGAGAATTTTATGTATTTAGCATCATATAATTCAAGCATTAGTTATCCATTTTTTTATTCATATTTTAGTGCTTTTACGGCATCTTTTTCCATATTTATTCATTTGCCACAAAGATTTGAATATGCACTTCTTTTTCTCTGATTTTTCTATTTTTTATTTTATTTTGTAATACCTCTTTAGCTTCTCCAATATGGAAATTGTATCTCAAATAATTCTGAAAGTGAAGTTCATGTTTATGTTGTTCAATCCCCACCTGTATAGGGGGGGGGGGGGCGTGAGTGAAAATAAACAATTGTCAAGTCGAACGGTCGTTTGTGTGTTCCTCCCTATGGATCTTACAGTGATTTGCCAGTGAACCAGGAAGAGAAAGGTTGTATCTGAGTCTTATTTTGTGCCATAATTAACAGGCACCTTTGCTGCTACCTTCGACAGACCCATTCTTCTCTTGAAACCCCGTAAAGGATTTTATTTCACTTTTTTTATTTTTATGAAGTGGACAGTGCCCAAATGTCGTGGCCCTTATGCCTTTCATCCCGCCATTTATAACGTCTATGAAACATCTAAGTGCGACAGAGATTAGTTATTTATTCATCATATCAATGTGGTAGTGCATCATTTCATCTTTCATAAATACACCTTATTACTTCTGATTTCGTATTTGAACCGTTCTATCAATATCCACCGAGTGCCCACGGGGAGTGTGTTTAAAACTTCGCTACCCTTACTCACGTATAAGTAAATAGGTAATGTCTATTGAAGCTAGTTAGCTCCTAGTTGCACTCTCCTTTTAGTGGATCGTGTAGCTCAATTGGTATGGGCGTCTGTCTTGCAGCTATCAGCCTGCAATGACGTGGATTCGAGTCCCGATCGGACAGTTATATATATATATATATATATATATATATATATATATATATATATATATATATATATAATATATATATTGTGTGCTTGAGAGGTGTGTTTTGGTGTGTGTATGTGTGCGCGTTTGCTTGCGTATGAGTGAGTGTGTACTGTTTATGCGTGTGCATGTTTGTGTGTGTGTGTGTGTGTGTGTGTGTGTGTGTGTGTGTGTGTGTGTGTGTGTGTGTGTGTGTGTGTGTGTGTGTGTGTGTGTGTGTGTGTGTGTGTGTGCGCGCGCGCGCGTGGAGAAGATTCACTGCTTTAATTTCCATTATTTTGCTATTGGTATTACCTATTCTATTATCCTTGCTATAGATGCTAACACAAACACAATCATTTTTATTAAGAGATGAGAAACTGTTGCCATTGTCAACATTATTATCCTTTGCATCATGACCAGCACAATGGCCACACTATCTCCATACTTCCATCTTCACTTCAGCCTCAAACTTCACCATCTTCATGTCTATTTTCACCTCCAACTCTAGCTCCAATAATTTCGTAATCTTTACCTCCATTTACCTTCGATGGTAATAAAATGAGGAGGAGGAGGAGGAAAAGGATAGTGTTTATAATGATGAGGATAATATAACAATATAATGATAATAATAATTTTTTATGACAATAATAATAATAATAATAATAATAGTAATAATAACACATAATACATAATAATAAGAAGAAAAATCAGAAAAAGACAAAGAAGAACAATAATAACAATAATGATCATTGTCCCAAAAAAAATGATAATACTAAAAATAATGGTATCGATAATGAATAAATGGATGAAATACAAATACAGAAAAAAGAGAATTCAGTCTTTTCCTTTTCTTTCATAACCAGTGGTTCAGATAATTCCTTTGGCGTTTCCATAACGACGGAAATCATCACAATATCAAAGATTTTTTTTCTCTATTATATATTTTTTCACGAAGATCTAACAATATTGAAATACCTGGAACTAAGATTAGATATGAATTTCGTTTCTTTTTTGTAAAGAATTTGTTGATATTTCATATTATATGTATTGAATGTTATCCTTGCTCTTCCTCGTAATAATACTGATTTCACTAAGAGCTTTTATGAAGGTAGTGAATATAATGGGGACGGTTTCACTGTAATATTTGACTTCATCATTATTCCTAAAGTAAAAATTATAATTATTATTTCCAATGCCATTACCATTATCATTATCATTACCATCATCATTAGTATCATTATTGTTATCATTACTATGTCTTATTATTATCATTATCATTATGGCTATTATTATCATAATAATGAAAATGAGAGTAATGATCATAATTAGAATGATAATGATAAAGATAATTATGATGATATTGATATTGGTGGTGATGATGATAAACAATGACAATAATGATAATATAAGTGATGATAATGATGATAATCATGATTATAATAAAAATTAATAAAAATAATAATGATAATTATAATAGTAACATCAACAAAATTGATGTTGATAACAATCATATTAATGATAATGATTATTTCTATTATTATTATTGTTGCCATAATTATTATCCTTATTGTTATAGTTATTGTTACTATTATTATTATTATTATTATTTATTATTGTTGTTGTTGTTGTTGTTGTTGTTGTTGTTGTGTGTTGTTGTTGTTGTTGTTACTTTTATAACAATAATGATAGTAATGATAATAATAATAATAATGGAGAGAATGATAAAAGTAATAACAGCAAGAAAAGTTATGATGATCATAATGATAACAATCAGCATTATCATAATTATCATTATTGGTATAATCGCAAATACTATTATTATTATTATTATTATTATTATTATTTATTATTAATATCTATTATCATTAATTAAAATCTCTATTATCATTATCTTATCATTGTTATATGTTTTAGCAACAATTAGGTTTAGTTATATCATTATTATTACTGGGTTTTATTGATTATTATTATGATGATGAGGATAATAAATATTGAATTAATATGAATATATAATATTATTACATATGATATTGTTTCAAACTCTATTAACCCTTTCAATAAATCCCTCTCTACCTGAATATATTCTTTATGATTTACATTTAGCTAATAAGCTTGAAAATTTTTCTAAGGCAGTTTATTAATTTTACGCGCAAGAGGCTTCTCCTGCCTTAACTTATATTATTTTTTCTGTACACTTTATTTTAATTATCAAAGTAATTCGTGTTTTTTTTCTTGATAAAACAATTAATTTAATCTTTTCGTTCATTTATTTTATTATTGTTCTCTCTTGGTTTCAATAAGTTTTTTTTACCTTTTTTCTTTTTATTCAAAGGAAGTCAACGAACCATCACCTGTAATTTATCTTATATATTTATTTCTATCTATATATTTTCGTTTTTTGTAGTTTTGAACATCCTTCTTCATTTCCCATTCGTAACAACAAAAGAAGGTAATGTCCATCTTTTTTTTTAAGTTTCTGTGGAAATTGCTGTCGATGCTGCATCAATTTCCCTTCCTTTAGAGATGAATATTAAAAGTGACCATTAGTAATCATTCTATTAAAAGAGTATTAAAAACATTGACAGTAATTTGTTTTCTCTGTATTGTTTTTCTTTCTCTTACTTGGTATTAATCTTTTTTCATCTCCATTAATATATATTGTTCTTGAGAGAGAGAGACAGACAGGCAGAGAAAGAGCGAGCGAGCGAACGAGAGAGAGAGAGAGAGAGAGAGAGAGAGAGAGAGAGAGAGAGAGAGAGAGAGAGAGAGAGAGAGAGAGAGAGAGAGAGACAGAGAGAGAATGAGTGAGAGATAGAGAGAGAATGTCTATTCCTTAACATAGACTGATGAAACTTTCCTCTCTCTTTCACATCTCAAGATTTCCTTTCTGTGTGGCAAGAATTCATAATGGCTAAAACACCCGCAAAAGAAACATAAATCGTCATCCAACTCACCTCTAGTTATCATGTTTCCTATCATTCCTTTTCATTACTTTCCCTCAATATGTATCGTATCTTCCATTACTCAATAATTATTATCATAGTCTATTTCTCCCTCAATACCAAGGTTCAAGAGTAACGTTACCAACTCCAAACTGTGCGTTACGAGGTCGTTGACTCCAACTCCGGTAATCCCAGACTATACAAGCAGTGAAAGTGACAGGGCCAGGGGGAGGGGGGGGGGGGGGGGGGGGGGAGGTCAGCCCTATTGCGAAACGGCATCAAACACATGCTTACTTTGAGCTTACTTCAGGTACATATATTTTCATCATCGCCTTTACATAACTCAAAAGATCCCGCGGTCACCTAGCGTTTTGAATCCTTGCATATTTTTACGTTTTTTTTTTTTTTTTTTTCATTTTGTATTTCCGATTCGATCAAACGCGTTATTTACGAAGAGCCGATCGTAAATTTTATTCCCTAAAGATCAACGAACGGTGTGTGTCCAAGGAAAGGAGAAAAATATATAGGGAAGCATAAAAAAAAAAAAAAAAAATAAAAAGCAAAATAAAACCGAAGATTTACGTGAAAAAAAAAAAAGAAATCTGAACAATGATTCTTATATGAATGACAATAAATATCAAAACCTCTAAAATGGCATCATAACAAAAATCATAAAATGGCAACTAAAAAATCCAAACTGAAAAGCAACAAAGAAAGCGGAATCACTGTAGAAAGATAAACAACAATGATAATGGCAATAATACAAAAATAATCACAGCAATAAATGTAAAACAATAAAAATGATAATGATGGTGACAATGATATTGATAAAAAAAATAATGATACTACTACTACTGCAACTACTGCTACTACATACTGATAATAACAACAATAATAATACCAATAAAAGTAATGAGAGCATAATAATGATGTTACTTGCGATGATGACAACAACAATAACTATAATAATAATGATAATAATAATGATAATAATAATAACAATAATAATAATGATGATAATAATAATGGTAATAATAATGATAATAATAATGATAATGGTAATAATAATATTAATTATAATAATAGTAATGATAATGATGATGGTAATAACAATAATAATAATAATAATAACAATAATAATAACAATAATAATAACAATAATAATGATAATAGTAATACTGATAATAGTAATAGTGATAATAATAATAATAATAATAATAATAATAATAGTAAACAATAGTGATAATAATAATAATAATGACAAAAATAATGATAATTATGAAAATAAGTAATAGTAATAGTAACAATGACAATTATAATATTAAAAATAATAATAATAATAATAATAAGAAGAAGAAGAAGAAGAAGAGTAATAATAAATCGCTAATGATAATAGGGTTACGGATGACAGAAATAAAGATAATGATAACAATAAACATAACGATAAAGGTTTCAATATTCGTCACCAAGTGTACATGAGTGAAATAATGATAGATATATATTAACGCTACAAATACTAATAATAATAATGATAAAGTATTGATAGTATCATCAAATACTATGTTAATAGTAATGTTAATAATACTAATCATGATATTTGATACTGCTTAAAATTGGGATGATATAAGCAATATAAATGCAGACGAACTGAAATGTAATTAATTAAAACAGTGACAGTAACATCAGTGAAAATGACGTGATTTTTTTTCACACTCATTTTCTTAACGCAGAGCCACTGCAGAGGAGAGAGAGAGAGAGAGAGAGAGAGAGAGAGAGAGAGAGAGAGAGAGAGAGAGAGAGAGAGAGAGAGAAGAGAGAGAGAGAGAGAGAGAGAGAGAAGATACATTCTACATCATTCAGCCTTGTGACAGACGAGTGTAGGAAATGCGTGGACGAGAATAAATATCTTCACAATACAAGAATCCGGTAATCCCAGAATATACAAGCAGAGTGGTGGTGGTGGTGGGGGGGGGGGGGGGGGGAGGTCAGCCCTGTTGCGAAACGGCAGCAAACATGCTTATTTTGTACTTCAGGTTATATATATATATATATATATTATATATATATATATATATGTTCATCATCGCCTTTACGTAATTGAAATGATACCTAGCGTTTTGAATCCTTGCATAGTTCTACATACTTTTTTTCTTCTTTTTTTATACTGTTTGAT
This sequence comes from Penaeus vannamei, assembly GCF_003789085.1. Lineage (NCBI taxonomy): Eukaryota > Metazoa > Arthropoda > Malacostraca > Decapoda > Penaeidae > Penaeus > Penaeus vannamei. The sequence continues at coordinate 69,514 of NW_020871669.1, read as the reverse complement.
CAAACATGTTTTTACTAACAGCTTGTTGTTGACTAGATTATTATGACATTTCGATCTATCACAGACTAGGCAATATTTCATCATTCAAATTCTGTGCGCGAACTGATGCACTGGCTGCCATCAAGCATTTAACTGGCTGTCGTTTGACGCTTGGGTGATCTGTCGTATAACATTACATGCTGAAATTCATAGCTCGCTGGTTAGAGTTTTAAACTATTGTTAATACTGTTAGCCTTGTATATGTTGGATTTCTATTTTTGTTTGTACATATTAAGAACTTGTTTATAGTTTCTTGATATTAATATAATGACATTTGCATTCTTTGTTCGTTTTACTTCTAAGTTATTATTTAGCATTGTCATTATCATTGTTATTATTATGGTATTGCTATGTTGTTTTCATCATAATCATCATCACTAAAAACCCTATCATGTTAATAGATTCATATTCGATTGCATAGGACCATTTTCACTAACGCTTCGTACATATCTTCATAATACAGATGTATTTAATCGGTTTTGAATATATCTTCGTCAAAAATACGAAGATATATTCGATACCGGTTAAACACATTTCTTGCCTTGTATTCCTACAATCGTCACAATGAATACGGTTTAACGCTTTGCATTTCACTGCTTCACCTCTGCAATGTTCGTCACAAGGCTGGATGACAGAAAATGAATCTCTCTCTCTCTCTCTCTCTCTCTCTCTCTCTCTCTCTCTCTCTCTCTCTCTCTCTCTCTCTCTCTCTCTCTCTCTCTCTCTCTCTCTCTCTCTCTCTCTCTCTCTCTCTCTCTCTTATTACACGTGTTTCTGAGTCGAATAACTATACAAGTCGAAATAAAAAAATAAATAAAAAACATTCTGTCACACTTTCTACAAAATAATTCCGTGTTCTCAGTCAGAATTCATCCACGGCTCACTTTCCACATTTTTCTTTGAACATTCAAAATGCTGGCGCTGTCATCGTGCCTATACGTTCTGAAAGGAGCACGAGGTCCAGGCAGTGGTTATGTTTTAAGAAAATAAATGAATAAGAAAAAACGAAAAAAAAAGTCTTTTCATTGATGTTACTGTCTCTGTGTTTGGATATATTTAATTTTTTTCTGTATTTTCATTACTTTTATCATCCTTATTTTAAGCAGTATCAGTTATCATGAATGGTATTATTAACATTAACATAATATTTGATAATACTATCAATACTTTTTCATTATTAGTAGTAGTATTTGTAGAGAAAAAATATACATATCATTATTTAACTCCTGTACACTCGGTGACGAAGACTGCAACCATTGTCATCGTTATGATTATTGTTATCATCATTATCTTTATTTCTATCATCCCTAACCCCATTATCATTATTGATTTTTTTATCATAATTATGATTATAATTATTATTATTATTATCATTATTATTATTATTCATAATTATTATTATTATTTTCATCATTATTATTAATACTATCATCAGCATTATTATTACCATTATTTTTTATATTATTATTATTATTACTATTATTATTATTATTATTGTTATTTATTACCCTTATTAGTATCATTATCATTATTATTACCAATATTATTATTATTACTATTATCAACATCATCATTATTATTATTGTTTTTATCATTTTCATTATTATTACCATTATTATTATTACTACTACTATTATTATTATAGTTATTGTTGTTGTTGTTGTTGTTGATATCATCGTAATCAACATCATTATTATGCTCTTACTACAATTATTGGGATTATTACTATTGTTGTTATTAATATCATTATATTTTGTTGTTCATATTATCCTTGTTAGCATTATTGTTATTATCATTGTTATTCAAATTTGAATACTATTACTTCTATCATTTTCATCATTATTATTATTACTCATATCAATTCAGTTATTATAGTAGTAGTAGTAGCAGTTGCAGTAGTAGTAATATCATTATAATTATCATTTTTTATCAATAGCATTTAACACACGGTTCGTTGACCTTTATAGAATAGAAATTATGATCGTCCATTTTTATTTTCTTCTTCTTTTCTTTTCTCGCTTATACGAGGTGAATGACTTCATATTTTGAAGCGAATTTTGCAAAATGTGAAGCTGCAAGACCGTCAACAGACTTAGGTTCTCAGTAAACGACGGTGGCATTTTACCTTCGGTCGCCTCATACCGGTCATTGGCTATTAATATAAATACGAGAGCCACGTGTATAGAATTAGGATGATAAAATATTGCCTAGCTCTGTGATATAGAGCGAATTGTCATAATAATCCAGTCAACAACAAGCTGTTCGTAAAAAAAAAAATATATATAAAAAAGGAAATACAAAATGATATAAATACGAATAACATACAATAATGCAAGGATTCAAAGCGCTAAGTTACCGCGGTATCATTTACGTCATGTAAAGGTGATGATGAAAATATATGTACCTGAAGTAAGCACAAAGTAAGCATGTGTTTGATGCCGTTTCGCAATAGGGCTGACCTCCCCCCCCCCCCTCCAACTGCTTGTACAGTCTGGGATTACCGGAGTTGGAGTCAACAGCCTCGTCACCCACAGTTTGGAGTCGGTAACGTTACTCTTGAACCTTGGTATTAAGGGAGAAATAGATTACGATAATATTTGATTATTGATTAATGGAAGATACGATACATATTGAGGGGATGGTAATGAAAAGGAATGATAGGAAACATGATAACTAGAGGCGAGTTGGATGACGATTTATTTCTCATTTGCGGATGTTTTAGCTATTATGAATTCTTGCCACATATAAAGAGACTCTTGAGATGTGAAGAGATAGGAGAATTTCATCTCTCTACGTTAAAGATTAGACATTCTCCTCTCTAACTCTCTCTCTCTCTCTCTCTCTCACACACACACACACACACACACACACACACACACACACACACACACACACCACACACACTGGCTAAACACCTCCACTGATGAAAATAATGATAATGATGACTCGAACCCACTTCACTGCAGGCAGGTAACTGTCTTGCTCCTAGATGTTACATCGTCTAAGTGGCGGGATGGAAGGCATAAGGGCCAGGACAGCTGGGCCCTGTTCACTCCATAAAACAAACAAACAAAAAAGTGAAATCAAATCCTTTACAGGCACTCAAGAGAAGAATGGCTCAAAGGTAGCGGCATAGGTGCTTGTTGATTATTGCACAAAAACGGAAATGAACACGCCCACCTTTCCCTGTCATAGACAAAAATAAGGCTCAGATACAACCTTTCCCTTTCTGGTTCACTGGCAAATCACTGTAAGATCCATGGGGAGGAACACACAAACACACGTTCGACTTGACACTTGTTTATTTTCACTCACGCCCCCCCCCCTTTAGACGGGTGGGGATTAGAGAACATAAACATGAACTTCACTTTCAGAATTATTTGAGATACAATTTCCATACAAAAGCAGCTAAAGAATTATTACGAAATAAACATAAACTTTCAGAAAAAAAAAAACATAGAATTACAAGAGTAAAAAGAAATGCAGATGCAAATCTTTGTGTTATATGAATAAATTTCGAAAAAAAAACGTAAAAGCACTAAAAGATGAATAAAAAATATATAAAACAATCATGCTTGAATTAAATTATGCTAAATACATAAAAACTGCTCGGAATAAAAAGGAGTAAAATGTGCCAAGACACTTTTATAACGATAAATTAGAAAAAAAAAACAGAATTCACAATACTCTAACATTAAAATTTACTACAAAGAAAAAAAAGAAAAAAAAGTGCAAAAGTATCAGCGGCAGAACAGTATCTTGACGCTCCCCGGTTCTAAAATGTCCGACATAAACAAGTAAACAAAAACAAGTAAACAAAGCTTTATCTCTTCGGATCTTTAATATATACATTCTACGCACATACAGCCAAAGAGGCGTGCACATCAATAAGATACAAGAAATGTAGGGAAGTGTCGGGCGATCCGTCTGCTGTGGCTCCTCCAGGATCATACGAATTCCCGTGGGCCATGGGATAAGGTCAGGATAAAGGGTTTAGGGTTACAATAGCGTATTAGGGACAAAGAAATAAGGGTTAAGGATTAGATTGGAGTATTAGAGACGTAGAAATAAGGTTAGAGGAAAGGGGAAGGTCGGGGGAAATCAGAAAAAGGGGCAGATAGAGATAAAGTATAGATAAGAGAAAGACTAGTATAGAGAGGGTAAAACATTAGTGTACGTCCCATTACGTAGGGTAATATGTGGAAGGAAGGGTAGGAAACAATATAAAGAGAGGGAAAGGCAGGTTAACAGTACAGAGAAAGGAAATACAGCTAAAGATGAGCAAACAAGAGAAATAAGGTAAGAGACTGAGCTAGTCTAGCATAAAGGGAAGTTTATGAATCGCATGGTATATGTTTTTTTTAGAATAGAAAGGAGAAATTAAGAAAGAAAAAAGTGAGTAAGAGTGTTTAGCAAGTAAGAAAAATAAAGAGAAAGAAAATGAGAAACAGTAGAATGTGTGTGTGTGTGTGAGAGAGAGAGAGAGAGAGCAACAAGGGTGAGTGAGTGAGTGAGAGAGAAGGGTAGGGGAAAAAAGAAATGGGAAGGGGGGAGGGGAGGCCTAGAGGCCTCACAATACACACACACACACACACACACACCCACACACACACACACACACACACACACACACACACACACACACAGAGAGAGAGAGAGAGAGCACATATACTCGTATAAACGCCTTTTTTGTAACATTTCCGAAACCCTTCACACTTTCATATATGTTTGCCCTTTATGCGCACAGTATTGGAACCCGTTGAAACATCTTTTCGGTTTGTATCAGTTTTTATGCCTCTACCTTGATACAGTATGATACAGTCTGGCCAGCCAATCAGAGTGCGATATTTTTCAGGTATATTTTACGTAAGTTTCAGATTGGGATTTATACTTTCATTACTTGCGAATCGTATCATATTTTTTTTGTTAATGAAAAAAGGGAAAAAGAAAGAGAAATGGAAAATATGAAAAAAGAAGGAAGAAAAAAAACGTATGAATATATTTAAAGGCGCACAAAATGTTTTTGTGTCTTTAGCAATGCATATATTCACTAAATGGGTAAAATATGAAGTCAGTCATGCAGCTTCTACTTTTCATATGAAGAACAGTGTATGTAATGAGGAAGTTTTTTTTTTTTTTTTTTTTTTTGACTGAACCTAAAATATACATTTAAAAGCTTCCTCAATGTTTTGCTTGTAATTAAGAATCGCTCACGCTTATTAAGTACTTCAATGTTTTATCTATTGACTTTTTATGGGAAACTATGAAAAATAACTTTTCTTTTTCTCAAAACTTTGTATGTCAGCACAAACTTCAATGATTTTGTATTTTATAGTGACAATGATACAACTTTAAACAATGTATCATAGCGTTAGGGGCTTTGAGATGATACAACATGTACCTAACCTCGCCTCTAATGACGCACCAGTTCTGAGTGGGAAAACTATATATATGTATAAGTAAATAAAAATAAATACAAAAATAAAACAACAGAGTATCATCCATTAAGGTTTACATTAGTATCTTTATAGATTTTATTGTTGTTTTTTTGTGTGGCATTTAAATCAAAATTTCTTTTCCTGGGAGTAAAAAGTTCTTAGTATAATGGTTTATTAAGGATTCTCATTTCATTGTGCTATGTTCAGAGAAAAAATCATAATATTCTGAGGTATAAAAGAACATGCTCTACATAGTGCTTACTGTTACAAGAATTTGCTGACTCATCTAGTAAATGGGTGAATGTCATACTGCTGCTGCGGCTGATGATAATGATAATGATGGTGGTGATAATGATGCTGATAATGACAATGGTGATTATGATGAAAAGATGATGATGATAATGGTGATGATGATAATGATAATGGTGATAATGAGGATAACGATGTAATGGTAATAACGATTAAAATATCAATGGTGATAATGGCGATGGTAATAATGATGATAAAGATGATTGTGATAATGACGATGGTAATAATGATGATACTGATGATTATCATGAAAATGAGGATCAGGGGTATAATCACGACAAAAGTGAAATGTACCAATAATTTTTGAAAATGAAATTTATCGAAGTGAACCATAATCCCAAACATGAAACGGATAAACGATCATCTTTGGTGTGCGAGGGAGAATGTCCAACATGAAATGACCGACGAGGAAATCAGCAAAGGCCAACCATTATCTCGTAATTCCAAGAAGAAAAAGAGAAAGAGAAAAACGCATTTTCTGGATAACAAATGGCAACGCACTGCGATAAACTGCACACCATAGTTATGAACTGAACTACGTCGTTTTTTACATACGAAGATAAAATGCCTGGCTGGGGTTTCAGTGAACGTCCATAAACAGAAAGCGGATGTGGGTTCGATAACTTTATGTCTGACTGCTGGTTTGTGGTGTAGTGGCGATTGAGAATCTCCTCCCACCCCAGTGCATCCTCCGCTGTACCGCCACTAGCCAAACTGTGAATAAACACATATACTAATGAAGTAATTCCTTTTATTTATATATATCAAGATATATACTAATGGAATACACAACACAATCTAATGTATATTTCCCTTTACTAATTATTGATTCCCATTCTTCTCATTCTATTGAGTGTTTTCATCAATTAATGAATGTATTCATATCCATGTACTGACAATAAAGTCATTCAGTTACCGCAAAGAATACTAAAAAAAAATCTTGGTAATCTGAACTTGCCCCCAGTCTCCATGAAATTCAAGATAAAATGACCATTTCCGCCTGGACATAAAACAAAATTATGGTCAAGAACAAGAAATATCTTTATGACTAGGATTTACAACAGGATGTCAGTGATTGCGTTAATTCATTAAAAAATCGTTTGATTCAACGTACAATGAGTAAATTCAAAGAGGGTATCTTTTTACTGTAACTGACTATTCTGTGGTATTGCATATGCAGTTCAAATTGTAAGAAAAATCTTGTTTCTCTCGTATTACAAGTATAAAA
>NW_020871669.1:55000-60000 GCF_003789085.1 Penaeus vannamei | reverse complement strand
TGCCCATATTTCCTGTTTAGTGGGAAATCCCCAAGGAGATCCTCGAGTGGTGTTTGAGGGGAGGAGAGGGGGGGAGAGGGTGGGGAGATTGGGGGAGGGTGGGGAGAGGGGGGAGAAGGTGGGAAAGGTGGGGAGATTGGGGGAGGGGGGGGAGAGGGGGGGAGGGGGAGGGGGGGAGAAGGTGGGGAGGGGGTGAGGGGGGAGAGGGGGAGAGTGGGGAGAAGGGGGGGGGTAGTAAAGAAGGGATGGGGCCAGGATGACAAAGGAGGGAGGAGGGGATACGCGGGAGTAGGGAAGGGGGAAGGAGGGTATAGGCGAAGGGAAGAGGGAGTGGTGGTCAGGGAGGGGATGGGGGTGGCAATGGGAAGAGGAGGGGTAGGGAGGAGGGCGGGGATGGCGAAGAAGGGAGAGGACAAAGGGAGAGAGATGTAGATGGCGAAGAGGGAGGAGGTATAGGGGGCAAGAGACGTGAAACCCAGTGTCATCATCATGCAACTACAAACACGAAACTAGACATGCATCTGATTCATTCGTAATGGGCTTCCACTCTGACCCCCCCCCCCCGTCCCCTATGCATTTTATCCTCGGGGCAAAAATGACCAAAAACATTATGCCATGCTTTAGAGGAATATAAAGTGATATATACTGTATTACTCGAAACTTCTTTTTTTATATAGCATAATTGATATAAATAACAATATTAACAGAACTTTCTGTTGTTCTGATATCATCATTAATACTTCATCAACATTGTCACTGTAAAGCATCAGTATAAATAATAATAGTATTTTCATACTATCGCTATCATTACCATTATCAACCTTATGATCCTCATAATAAAAGAAATAATCATCATTATCATCCTCATCATCTTTATTATTCAACATCACACCCTCCCTCCTTTCTTGTTTTATATCTTGCTTATATCTCACCCGCATGACTTTGCAATCACACGTTTAATACTCTTTTGGGGGCAAGAAAGTCGTATGCAAAAGCCCTTCTTCTCTTTAAGTGACTTGACATTTACATACGGTCTTTGGGGTCTTTTAGCCTCAATTCATTTCTCTCTCTCTCTCTCTCTCTCTTCTTCTTCTTCTTCCTTCTCCTCCTCCTCCTCCCTCTTTTCCCCTCCTCTCTCCTCCTCCTCCTCCTTCTCCTCCCTCCTCCTCCTTCCTCCTTCCTCCCTCCTCCCCCCCCTCTTCCTCCTTCTTTCTTTCTTTTCTTCTTTTGATTAGTCTTGCGTCTCCAGCAGTCCAATGACATTTACAAAAAAGATGTATGTGAATTCTTCTCCTTGTCATATTACTTTAAATTTCATTTTCGTTCTTTTCCTTTTCTTTCTTTTTCTCTCTGTCTTTTTTTTTTTTTTTTTTTTTTTTTTTTTTTTTTTTTTTTTTTGCTTTGCCTTTTCTCGTGCATGACGGAGGTGAATGACCTCACGTTCTGAATAAATGTTGAAAATAGTTTAGATTGCCATTCTTCCTCGTCTTTATTATTCTCGTCACCATTTTCACCATGATCATCACCGTCATCATCATCGTCATCGTCATCGTTATCATCTTATCTTCCCTATCTTTATTCTCATCATCATCATCATGATCAAACTCATCATTATGAACAGCAACAGCAATAGCAGTGTATGTGTGTGTGCGTGCGTGTGTGTGTGTGTGTGTGTGTGTGTGTGTGTGTGTGTGTGTGTGTGTGTGTGTGTGTGTGTGTGTGTGTGTGTGTGTGTGTGTGTATGGGCGTATGTTTGCGTGTGAGTGTTCGTACGTGTGTGTGTATGCGTGCATGCGTGTGTGTGTGTGTGTGTGTGTGTGTGTGGTGTGTGTGTGTGTGTGTGTGTGTGTGTGTGTGTGTGTGTGTGTGTGTGTGTGTGTGTGTGTGTGTGTGTGTGTGAGTGTGCGTGTGTTTGCATGTGTGTGTCTCGTGCGTGTGTGTGTGTGTGTGTGTGCGTGTGTTTGTTCCTGCGTGCGTGCGTGTGTCTGTATGTATATATGCTTGTATATATATAAATATATGCATGTATTTATGTCTGTCTGTATGTCTATATCCTGTGAGCGTGTATGCAGTCACCATAGCAACGAGGCAGCCGCCCACCCCCACAGAGCAGCGGCTGAGTTGTCAAATCCCACAGGACGGAAGTTGACGTAAGTGGGACTCAGTCGACGGCGCTGGTTCAGGAGGAGTCCCAGAAGGGCGGGTCACTCCTAGGTGCAGGGGAGTCACGCCCGCAAAATCGGAATTACACACATACGGATGTGTGATATATGTGTATATGCTCACACACAAATACAGACATACACACACATATAGACACACATGCACACACACATACACACACACACACACACACAGATGCACACACACACATACACACACACATACACACATAAACACACACACACATACACACACACACACACATCATATATATGTGTATGTGTATACATATATATATATATATATATATATATATATATATATATATATTTATATATGTATATGTATATAGATAGACATATATTTATATAAATGTACTGATGCACTTTACACTGTATATTCTATATGCATTTGTGCATATGTATATTTATAGAGTCATATTGATAGCTTTGATATATGCTTTTGTATTCCATTTATTATCAATAACTTATTTATCCAATTACTGATTTTTCGTCTAATGTTGTGCGTACATTCCCTGGTTTATGTATGCCCGTGCGTATGAGACTGATTAGTCGTGTATACTGTTAGTCGCACTGTTTTTAACTATTTATTCAGCGAAAAAAACAAACGAACGAAACTCATTATTTTAAGCTGTCGGACAACAACTAAATTCCCTCGCTAAAGAGTGAATAAATCTCGCTCTGTCGTTGAGGTTAACGGTCGCCGAACGCTAATGAAGGACACAAAACAGCTGACGTCACATTCATTCCGTCCATTGCGTTCGTATTTCCTGTTAAGTGGATATATTCCCTAAGCTGATTGCGGCAATGATGAGGGGGGAGTGGGGGGGGGTGGGGGAGGAGGAGGGTTCTAATCTTGACCGCATTGCCACTGCGAAATAACAGTGAACGTAAAGCGAGGAAATTTCGTAGTTCAGCTTTTATTTGAATGTTCGCTTTCAGCACATCCCATCAGCGCATTCTATCCTCACGTATAAATCAACAAATATTTTACCATGAACATTCTAATTTCTTTACATTGTGTTAATCAACACACTTCTGTTTCATCGGGTATTTGCCATCAGATCAGTTAGAAATTACAACAATATTTATTGCATGCAAGCGCTTTTGGGCCGACCCACAGTCCTCCTCTCGTGGTGACCAGACGGCCTTCTTGGAGCCTTTCAAAGGACTCTGGCGGCGCTGGCCAACGGCCAAGGGCGGGCCGTAGCTCCGTGACTTTTGTGACCAGGTTTCCCCTTTCCCCATCAGCTTTTCCTCGTTTTCTCGCTCCCTACAGTGTTTTTTTTCTGCTGTCGTGGTATCTCCTCCCACATGGCATTGTTAATACCCACCTCCACGCTTACGCCGTAATTGCCTTGCAGAAATCGCTGACCTAACTGCCGGAAGTCCTCTAATGGCGTAGTGACCAGTTGGCGTCCTTGGGCCCTTCCAAGGAGCCGTGGCGACGCCAGAGGTGTATGGGCCAACTTCCATTGCCTCAGGTGGAAGCCCGGACATACAAAATGAGGGAAGCTGCAAGCCATTCCTCTGTTCTTCTTATGGAATGCCAACTCAGGCGTGAGGTACCAGGCATGTGATCTCTGGCTCGTTGAACCTTCTGCCAGAACGGACCGTAGCTCTGACTTGGCCGATCAGAGCTGCGGCGTTCCTGCCACTGTCGTACCCAAGCCTTCAAGCTGATCTTCCAGTTGGCTCGACGAAGCTGCCAAAAACCCTGATCACTCTGATCTTTCAGTCCACTTGACTACTTGAACATCTAAAACATGTATCCATGATTCTTACAAATATAAATAAATTCCGGTGATGAAAAATTAAACAAAGGGAAGGTTTCATCATATTTGATCATTATAATCATTATCATTGATGTTAGTATCTATTACTATATGATTATTAATTTTGGTATATCATCACAATCATCATCCATTCTCATGCCACAAACGTAATGATTGTTATCGTTATTTCCACTAGTGTTATGTTTTATGATGATGTTGATGATTGTTATTTCCCTAAATATTATTATTGGTATTATCATTATTGTTTTACTATCAATATATATTTAATATTTTTTATTATCACTGCTATCACCATCATCATCATTATTAATATTATTATGATCATTCTTCTTATTATTATTATTATCAATATTATCATTGTTATCATTATTATCATTATATTGGTAATAACAGTAGTAAAAGTGGTGCTTTTATTGTTATCCCTATTATTATTATTATCATTACTGTTACTTTACTTGTTATAATTACCAGTATCATCACCCCTATTATGATTTTACGTTGTAGTTGTTGTTCATATTTCTATGTCTGTAAACATTATTATGACTATGATTGTCATTGTCAATAAAATTATCCTTATTATCATCGTTTTATTATTTTTATTGAAATTTATATATTTTACTATTATTGATGTTATTGTTACAGCCCTTAAATTTCAACCATCCTTACTACCATTACTATCGTTTTCAATTATCATCTATTATTATTATCATAAACTTTATTTATGGTAATTGCTGAACGTGTATGTGATTTAAGGAATCTGTCCATTTTCAGATTTCTCTTGTTTCTTCATTTGCCTTTTTGCACTTGCTTATATGTTTGCTTGTTTATTTTTCCATCTATTTTTGTGCTTGTTTGTTTTTTTCACAGCGTAGGTATTGCGTTTTGTTTGCCTTGGGGATGTTCACAGGTCTTTCATCTTTAAGGTTTATGAATTACTCAATGAGACGTATATGAATGTACTTCTCTTTCTCTCCGTGTTCTCTCACTTCTTCTCTCTCTCTCTCTCTTCTCTCTCTCTCTC
>NW_020871669.1:47500-50000 GCF_003789085.1 Penaeus vannamei | reverse complement strand
ATAGCATATATACATATAACATTAAAAAATCGCGAAAATCCGATCATAATTAACGAATTTCGTTCTCGAGTGTGACGGCCCCTTAATCCAAGTGGGCTTGGCTCTGCGGAGTCGCTTCCTCCAGCTTGGTCTGTCCTTGCAGTTAGGTTTATTTATTTATTATTATTTTTTTATTTATTTATTTACTTATTTTTATTTTTATTTATTTATTTATTTATTTATTTTATATTTATTTTTTTTTTTTTTTTTAATTGCGAGCAAGTTGGGTGATAATGAAATGTCGGTGGGAGGGAAAAATGAATAAATAAAAATAAAATATATATATATATATATACATATATATATATATATATATATATATATATATATATATATATATATATATATATATATATATATATATCCCAACACCAAAATAAGACTTGTCCCTCCTACCTTCCAAAGATCAGGAGGAAGTACAATTCTGTCTTACTAGAAGAATTCGAGGAGTTGAATGAAAACATTTTTATTTTGATGTTTGAATGTGTGTTTACAACTTAGAGCGCATGTTTCTGCGCATATTGCGAAATACGCCAGTACTGATGAGAAGCGACCACCGACCATGGACACGATAGACAATAGACATGACATGATGCATTGAGTAAGGTATTTCCCCAAATATATTTATTTTGTTTTGGGGACGGGAGAAACGATACCAAACACAATAAATTATAAAAATTTTTGTGTTATTTTGCAATTTCTTTCGCGGACGTCGCGGGAAATTAGAAAAAAAAAAATCCTGGAAATAAACGGGGTCCGCTATTCAAGAAAAAAAAATGCTGTGGCCTTAGCATTCTTACGTCATCTGCACATTTTCTTTCCATCTCCTTTCCTTCTAACTGATCGTCTTCCTTCTACCGGGTATTTGTATGCAATCTTGATGGGTTTTTTATATTTTTTATAATATATATGACCCAGCCATCTTATTCTTGCTTCCCTGATTTTGTCTGACGTTTTTACTACACCTACTTCAGTTCTAACTTCATATTTTTTTCCTATCACTCAGTGAGATCCCTAATATCCAACTCAGCATCCTCAGTTCGATTCTGTCTAGCTGTTGTTGTTCTCATTTCCTCAAAATTCATGCCTCTGCCCCTCTTGTTGTATGCATTCTCAGTTTGTCTTGCTGGTATCTTTTCATCCAAGATAATAGAGCAAACCTCCCTCCATGTGGCCCAGCTTTTCCTTATTCTTCCACGTGCATCTTCTGTCCCTCCTTAGTAATTATGCCTCCCAGACATTTAAACCTTTTGACTTGTTTTAGATTTTTGTTGTCTTTAACATTCGATATTTCATGTCTTCCCCTCTTTGCGCTTATCATTAAATCTATCTTTTCTGAGTTAACTTTCAATCCTTCTCTCTCCATACTTATTTATACTGTTCTGCCATTCAACGAGTTGTCTCTGTAAATCTTCTTCAGTTCTTGCCATTATAACTAGGTCATCTGCATAAAGAAGCTCCCATATCCCTTCTGTCGCTATTTGTTATGTTAATACATCTATTACTATTACATATAAATTACTTAATACCGATCCTTAGTGTAATCTCAGTCCTATTTCGAATTCCTGTTGTTGTTGTTGTTTTTTTTTCATTCAAGTTGCTAATTCTGGCCATCCTGCCTCAATACATTTCTTTAACCAGATCTATCTCACCACCATCAAGCTTCAATCCCAAATACCCTTTCAACGTAACCTGTAATAACTCTCAACACCATAACATTACCATTTCTCATGCATGTATTTTTCCCCCAACACTCGTAGCAATGAACTCTCCTTCCTCGACGACACAAGAGAAGAAGGAGAGTCGAGACATCTTAATACACACGTTCTTCGTTAACCAAGGCGTTGCTGGGAGGATCAAAGGACGGGGCGATGCTGAAAGGGGAGACTGAGGAAAAACTGGGTGAGGAAAAGAAGGAGTTTTAGGAAATTTAGAATGCATAAAGGGGAGTCTTTTTTTTCGAAATGTAGTCTTGTTTTCCTTTTGTTTGTTTGTTTGCTGTATTTTTGATAGTCTTTTTTTATTTCCTTTATGGAATGGCACTCATTCACACCTTCCCTGTATATATACATACACACAAACACACACACACGCACACACACACACACACACACACACACACACACATATATATATATATATATATATATATATATATATATATATATATATATATATATATATATATATATATATATATATATATATATATTGATGTTCTTTGGGTAGCCTTGTAATGCATGAGATTTATGCATGACACGAATTAGTGAAGGAAAGAGAGGAGTATTCATATCTTGGAGGAGGAGAAGGAGGCGGAGGAAGAAGGAAGAAGAGAAGGAGAAGGAGAGGAGGAAGGAGGAGGAAGGAGAAGAAGAAGAAGAAGAAGAAGACGAAGGAGGAGTAGGAGGAAGAGAAGGAAGAAGAGGAAGAGTATTTAAATCTTGAGTTGAGATTGATCACA
>NW_020871669.1:30000-32500 GCF_003789085.1 Penaeus vannamei | reverse complement strand
TCGTCTCTGAAAAGACTGTCCTCCCTTTTCATATTTTCGTCCACTTCATTTTCCTCTTCTTCTTCTTCCTCTATTTTCTTTCTTTTTTTTCCCACCTGAAGCAATTAGCAGCTTTTTCTTTTGCTCCTCTTCGTTTGATCTTCCGCATTTGGATCATTAATTTCTATTCCATGTATTTTCTCCTTTGCAAGACTTTTTCGCGTTGCATGTTTTCGGAGCTTGTTTGCCAGTTTGCTTCTGGTTTTAATGTGATAAGGGCTTATGACGTGAGCTGGAAGGGGAGACGGAGTGGGAGAAAAGAAGGAGGGGGGAGAGAGGGAGAAAGAGAGGGGAAGGGCAGGAGAGACAGACAGAGAGAGAGAGAGAGAGAGACAAAGAGACAGACAGAGGAGAGAGAGGGGAGGGAGGGAGAAAGACGAGAGAGAGAGAGAGAGAGAGAAGACAGAGAGAGAGAGAGAGAGAGAGACAGAGAGAGAGAGAGAGAGAGAGAGAGAGAAGAGAGAAGAAGAGAGAGAGAAAGAGAGAGAGAGAGAGAGAGAAACAGACAAACAGAGAAACTCGAATTGAGTGACATATGTGGAATTGCACCATTATCATTATTACTAAAAGTATTAATTAAATGATTATTATCATTTTCATGATTAGCATCACTATTATTATCAACATAACTGTCATTATTGTTATCCTCATTATCATTATCATTAGTATTATTATCATTGTTTTATAATTATCATTATCATCATCATTATCATTACCATCATTATTACTATTATTACTATTATCATTATAATTATTTTTATCACTTTTATTATCATGATTGTTATCATTATTAGAAGTGCTATTATTATCATAATTATCATTGTCATTATTTTTATCATTATCATTGTTATTACTGATATCATCATTTTATTAATACTATCATCATTATTATCAATATTATCATTATCATCATTATTACCATTATAATCATTATCATTATTATTACTATTATTATCATATTTATTATTTTCGTTATTATTATCATTATCATCCTCCTTACTGCCATCATCACTGTCATTTCTATTATCATTGTTATTGTCATTATCAATATTATCCTTATCAGTATCATCATCATCATCCCCATTACCATTATCATCACCATTATTAGCATAATTATTATTATTGTCATTATCTCCTTCCCATCGAATTATCATCATCCTCATCATCCTTACCATCATTATCATCACAACATTATCGTTATTATCGGCATCATTATTATGATCATTATCATTATCATCATCATCATTATCTCTCTCCTATTGAATTGTTATCATCACTATCATCAGCACTATCATTATTATCATCCTCAACATAATTGCGATAGTAATGATCCTAATTATCACAACTTTCTTATCACTACAACGAGGATAAATTTCCTAACGATCACTATTACTATTGCTACTAATACCACGACCATCATTAGTAATAGCAGAAGCATCTCACTGAATTTCCCATCAGTATTACTATTACCACTAACACCACGACCACCTTCCTTTCAGATATCTCAAACGACCTCCTTGCCCCCCCCTACCCCCCCTTCCCCCCCAAATCAACTTTTCACCATCAACTACATGTTATTTGGAAGCACATTTCCTTCTGACATCTCCAGGTCTTGAAAGAACTGGAATGTCAAGGCCAGATCCCTTTTTTTTTCCTTTCATCTCCACCTTAAGAAAAAAAAAAGCAAAAAAAGGGATTCAGTTCCCCTTCTTGCGTTGAAAAAAAGGGTGTAAGTAGGGCGAGGGATGAAAGTGTTCACTTCTAAAGGGTGTATGAAGTTGGGATATTGGTTTAGCGAGGTCAGATGAGGTGAGGGTGGGTTTCTGTGGGGTCTGAGAGGAAGTGGGCTTTGAAGGAATCTCTTTCTCTCTCTCACTCTCTATTTCTCTCTCTTTCTCTTTCTCTCTCTTTCTCTTTTCTCTCTTCTTCTTTCTCTTTTTCTCTCTGTCTTCTCTCTTTCTCTCTTTTCTCTTTTTCTCTCTGTCTTTCTCTCTCTTTCTCTCTCTCTCTCTCTCTTTCTCTCTTTCTCTTTCTTTTTTCTTTTGTCTCTCTCTCTCTCTCTCTCTCTCTCTCTCTCTCTCTCTCTCTCTCTCTCTCTCTCTCTCTCTCTCTCTCTCTCTCTCTCTCTCTCTCTCTCTCTCTGTAGAGAAGTAGGAAAGGAAAGGTGAAGGGAGATGGTAGGTGAAAGGCTGTAAGGAGAGAAAAGACACTTTTTTAATCTATGTAAATGAGAAATAATTAGGTGATAATGATTCAAAAGACACTAATCTTTTATCATCTTATCATATGCATATATATACACATACATAGAAGCCCAAGCAATCAGAATAAATGGATAAAAATCTGAAAATTGAAGTCTTTTCAGCTTCTTCCAGACGCTCGTATCATTAATTTCACTTTCGTGTAATTTCGTTTGATCTTTTCTTGAAAACGTGAACGCGAAGGGAGATCACATCTATAG
>NW_020871669.1:12500-15000 GCF_003789085.1 Penaeus vannamei | reverse complement strand
GTTGCCGCATATCCATTATCATCGTCTTCTGGTGGTGGCCACTGAACAGAAAATTGTTTACTGTTACGCTTATTACTGTTTTATTGTCAGGATTCACTGACGCCGAGTACTTTTATCTCTCTCTCTCTCTCTGTATTGCCCCTCTCCCTTTTCTGACCCCACCCCCCTTCTATCCGAACTCTGTATCTCCCTTTCCACATAACCTTAATTTAATGATAAAAGGAAAACAAGTTGCCATGATAATAATAACATTGATGATAATGGTAAGATGATAGTAGTTATGCTGATAATGACGGCATTATTGCAGATCCATGAGAATCCTATTGTAACTATATTAATACTATCATTATCATGATCATTATTATTGTTAATATTATTGTTGTTGTTATCATTATTATCATTTCATTATCATTCGTCTCCGAGACAACTCTACTGCATCGAAGTAGTTAGATCGCGTTTGTGTTTATCTATTATCCACACGCCCATCTAAGGGAAAGGTTGAAATGGAAAGGGGATAAGAAAGGGGAGGGGAAGGGGGTTAAAGAGAAAAGGGAGATGATGAATGGGAAGCGGAGGGGACTACTTCAAGCAGAAAAGGGGATGGGGAAGGGGTAAGGGAGAGGGGCCTCAGGGGAAGAATGGGGATGGGAGAAAGAGGGAAGGGGATAAGGGAGCGAAGGAGGTGGAGGGAGGTCAAGCAGGAGGAGGAGGAAAGTGAGAGGGAGAAGAGGTAGGGCTCAGAAGGGAGAGAGGAGTGAATTTAAGGGAAATTTGGGAGTGAGAGGGGATGGCAGAGTGGGAAAGGGAGAGGAGAGGTGAAAAGTAGGAGAGTGAAAGAGGGAGAGAGATTACCTCTTTTTCTGGGTTCCGATAGGGATAATAATGGTGGTAATGATAATAATAATAATGATAATGATAATAATAGTAATATTATTAATATTACAATGATGATCATAATCATAATGTAATGATGATAATGATAACAGCAACAGCAATAATAAGAATAATCATAGGAATAAAATGATGATAACAGCCATAATGATAATGATAATAATGATAGTAGTAGTAATGATGATATTAACATTAATAGTTATAATAATAAATGAATATGATAATTACAATGACAATGCCAATAATGACTAATAATGATAAGGATAATCATAATGATAATGATAATAACAATGGTAATGATAATGATAATAATAATGATAATAATAATAATAATGATAATAATAATAATAATAATAATAATAATAATAATGATAATAATAATAATAATAATAATGATCATAATGATGATGATGATGATGATGGTGATAATAATGATTTTAATGATAACGAAACGGTGATGATAGAAGAAGAAAGGGAAAAGACGAGAAACCCCAGCGCGCGCTCACTTTCCTCCGCAGACAAATGAGCATCGACCGCCGGCCATTTACCCTGGCCCAAATCTGACCTTTCCAGCCACAATGACCTTCTTCCTTGCAGCTGAGAGCAAAAAATATTTCTACACATCATATGTATAAATGTCTTTGTTAAAAATTAAATCATTTTCTTCCTTTGGCGTAGTGGTTATTCTGTAAAAAGGTGAAACTATTTCTTATCAATGCGGCGTGATTTTGTTCGTAAAATCGTGTTTTATTTTCTTCCTCGGGCTGATGGTGAAAATGTGTGTTCCCGCGCTCTCTGAGTCTTGCCGAGAGAACGCGAAAAGAAATCATAAAATGCAAATGGCTGTTCCAACGTTGCTTCATAATCCCTCTAAAAAGATTATGGAACAACAAGAAAGAATGAGCATAATGAATAGATCAACCGAAGAAAAGAACGAAAATGTATGCGTGTATGTGTGTGTGTTTTGTGTGCATGTGTGTGTGTGACATCAAATACACATGTGCTGTTGTCAAGGCCTAAATATGATTATATACCTGTATTTGTATATAACAGCATATTCCAGTCAAAAAATACGCACACCTCTACGTGCACATACCTCCAGTAATTGTATCGAATTTGTCTAACGATAACAGGAAAAATGACATAACATCATTAAAGCTTAACGACACCAGAGCTAAGGATTATTTAGATAAGAGCAATCATTTTCATAATAGATATACTTTCCTTACTTTTACGGCAGTGTGCCCATCCGTGCCAAGTCCTTGCTGCCTGACACCCAGAGCAGCGCATGACCAATAGCACAACACAGGTTTTGCATGGCCAACATTCAGTCCTGGTTTTGCCTAACTCTTGCATAAGCTTACCTACATACCGGTCATTCAGTGGAGTTCAAAACATTTTCCAATATATCTGTTTTTTAAAGATTATACAACCATTCCTACTTATTGACGTGATGATGTTTTACAGGTAGAATGTATATTATTTGAATGTCATTTTCTTACCTTTCACTTGGGTATATGGGGGGCAGCAGTGTCGCCGGTGGTGGCACGTGAGTTGTAGATAGAGGTAGGACAGAGGTCACGACCAGTAACCTGGTAGGATGTCTACT
>NW_020871667.1:81460-82669 GCF_003789085.1 Penaeus vannamei | reverse complement strand
AGAGAGTATTGTTGTGTGTGTCTGTTTGTAGTGCGTGCGAGTGTGACTCTACCTGAAATCGCCAAACGAAGTGACTGCCTCTCTCCAAACCCCAATAAACCCTTTTACTTGACTTAGCACATGTTCCCGCTTTGGTACAACATGGCACTGAACATCTCGTAAGTCTCTGGAACATTGTTCATGTGCCCTTCTTGCGAAACTTTTTTTTTTAATGGTTTAAAAATAGCGTTTCAAGCCACACGCGTACTGACCACGACATTCGGTCATTTCCGCAAAATATACTTCCAGCCAATTCTTAAAAAAAAAAAAAAAAAAAAAAAAAAAAAAAAAAAAAAAAACATTGAAAAGCTTAACTCGGTCACGCGATGGTAGACAACGCGGTACTTTCCGAAATAAACGCGAATAGTTTGTTATTATTGTGATAGCTCGGGCGTGCGTTCAATTTGCTTCGGCTATATCGTTCAGTCCTAATTCAATCGATGAATAAATGTTGTTTAGTATCTGGAATAGGCTTAGGTTCGTTATCCTTTGTGTGGAGAAATAGCTCTTCGAAATTGCTATTTTATAATGGCTTTTATACGATCGAAGAAAATTCCAGCTAGATTTGATCTGTAAAATAATGTTTTTTTTAAACGTTCTTTAGATTATGCTAAATTCCACCATCACCTGATATTTCATTCTTCTTCCTTTTTACTTATTCACACATACTCTATTTCATTCATCCTTTTTACTTATTCACACATTATTCCATTCCTTGTTTACTCCTTTCTTTCTCTTTTGCACCATTTACCTCAGCGCAGCCAAGTCTCCGACACAACGAAATCGGGCGTCTTGCCTCCGTAGAGTTTATCACTGTTGTTTTATAGCTCTCTTTAAACCTACCTCTGCCGACCCTTGCTGAGATAACGCGAACCAATCACAGACGTTCTTGAGACACGCACAGGCAAGCCCACACACGCACACGACCACAATCACGCCACATAGATACATTAAAAGAGAACACATGGAAACATTAAAGAGGTACACGCACACAAACGCAAATCATACACACATAGATACATTAAAAAGAGGAACACGCACAGTCTACAGACACGGAACATACACAGAGGCACAACGCACACAAACGCAAAATCATACAGACACGGAAACATACACAGAGGCACACGCATACGCACACACACACTCATATAGACACAGAACATACACATA
>NW_020871667.1:58960-63960 GCF_003789085.1 Penaeus vannamei | reverse complement strand
ACAGGATATAGCAAAAGAATGAGTAAATTTCTTGTTCTTCTTTCTTTCTTTCTTTATAAGATAGAAATATTTATTTTTCATCCACGAGAGTCTGATCCGTGTTTTTATACTATTGTCATGTGCGTAAATTATCAATATCTTCCATGAACATTATAATCTTGACACTTTACTCTATCTGAGATGAGTGAGTATGTCTATAGTTGTCCGTCCAAAACGTTATCTCATTCATCCATTCTCTTTCTTATATATATCTTTATTTCTTCTTTATATCCTTTCTTCTTTTATATTCTTTATTTCAATGTGACTGTCGTTTGTGTTTCAATATACATCTTACTCTATTCCTATGTATAATCGTTACACGTTTTAATCTGTGTTTCATAAAAGCTTAAACCTACTATAAATTTTCAGGTATATTAAGCTAAGTGGTAGCATAAAGATCGTGATCGTGAAGTGTCAAGATCGCATATATCTATATTATAGAATGATAGATAGAGTAGAACCTGGATAGGAGCGAGAGAGATGAAGAAGAGAGAGAGAGAGAAGAGAGACAAATAGGAGAGGAGAGAGAGAGAGAAGAGAACGAGAGAGAGAGAGAAAAAACAAAAAAGAGAGCACGGAAAGATAAAGAGAGAAAAGCGACAAGGGAGTATAAACGAGAGGAAAAGGAGGAGAGGAGGAACAGAGAGAAACGAGAGAAGAAGAGGAGAAGAGAGGAAGAAGAGAGAGAGAAGAGAGAAGAGAGAAAATGGTGAAGAAGAAGAGGAGGAGCACAGAAGACACAGAGAGAGAGAGGGAGGAGAGAAGCGAGAGAGAGAGAGAAGACAAAGTACGAGCGTAGAGAAGAGAAGGAAAGAGACAAGAAGGGAGGAGAGAAAAAAGATGACGAGAATGGTGGAATAAGGGTATGAGTAAAGCGAGAAGTATAGCACCACATTGAGCATACATAGTCTTGTCTTCCTCTTACTGTTCGTGTAAAGTAAGACTTCACGTACCGGAGAGTTTTGTGGCGATAAGGGCCAATATAGAACGCGTTCAAATAGTCAAACTATTTAATCTTTGTTTGTTTGTCTCCTTTTCTCATACCCACCCCCCCTCACCCCTGTGGGCACGCGTTCCCCCCCAAAAGAATCCTATGAAGCGCTTGTATACTGTCTATAAATCTTTGGTTTGTTTGTCTCCTTTTCTCAGTATACCTCGGTCCACCCGGCCCCGCCCACCCCCAAGATCCTATGAAAATGCATGCTGTATCTTCTTCTTCCTGTCTTCTATCTTTCCTCAGCTTCTTGTCTTTTTAGTGACCAGACCCGGCGAAACATCGTGACGTATTGTTGTTAAAGCAGCCTGAAGAGAAAGATTTTGTGACGGAAAGAAAAACGTGATGCAAGAAGTTGATTCAAGGAAGTAGGAATACATTGAGTCCTAAGAATTTGGTGTGTGTGTGTGTGTGTTGTGTGGTGTGTGTGATGTTTGTGTGTGTGTGTTGTGTGTGTGTATATATAATATATATAATATATATAACTATATATAATATATATATATATAATATATAACATATATATATATATATGTATAAGATATTGGATATAATATATATATATACTTTATACTGTTATATTATATATACCGTAGTATGATATATATACGGATACCAGTTACCTAAATAAAAGAGTACTAATGGCGGACGCATATATATATAATATATAATATAATATATGATATATATTATATATATATATATATATATAATATAATATAATATGTATAATATATATATATATATATATATATATAGTATATATATATATATATATATATATATATATATATACATACAACAACACACCGCACACCACACTTCCACACACAACACACACACAAACACACACACACAGCACGACAACACACCACATCACACACACACACAACAACACATTACACACACCACAACCTCGGAGTAGCACACACACAACACAATTCTCCACAATTTCATATACAGCATCTATATATATATATTCATTACATACATATGCACACGAATATATTTAACTAATTATCACCAGCATCGTATGATCATCTTCACCCTTCGTTAAATATACCACTTTGCTTCGTAATCACATCGAACGTTTCAATTCATTCACTAATCGAGTTACTTCGGTTTAATTCCATCAAATAAATACTCGTAATTCTGTTTCAAATTATCTGATTAACAGGAGTGATTAATTTCAGTCTCGCGAACTCTCGGCTTAGCTTCTCTGTGAGTGTGTTTTGTGTGTGTGTGTGGGTGGTGGGGGGGGGAGTGTGTACGTGTGTGTGTGTGTGGGGATATAAGTGTGTGTGGGGGGGCGAGAAAAGTGTGTGTGTGGGGGGGGGGGAAGGAAGTGTGGTGTGGGGGTGTGTGAATGTGTGGATATGTGGTGGTGGGGGGGGGGGGGGGAGTTGTGTGTGTTGCGCTTGCGTGTGTGTGTGTGTGTGTGTGTGTGTGTGTGTGTGTGTGTGTGTTGTGCTTGGCTGCGTGTGTGTGTGTGTGGTGTGTGTGTGTGTGTTGTGTGTGTGTGTGTGGTGTGTGTGGTTTTGTTGTGTGTGTGTGTGTGTGGTGGTGTGTGTGTGTGTGTGTGGTGTGTGTTTGTGTGTGTGGGGGGGGTGTTTGTGTGTGTGTGGTGTGTGTCTGTTTTGTGTGTGTATGTGTGTGTGTATGTGTATGTGGTTGTTGTGTGGTGAATATGTATATGTGAGAAAGAAGTGTCTCTATATACTGTCTGAGACATATTTCCATATGCTCGTGTGTGTACATCGAAAATGTGTCAACATCTATATATACGCGTTCATGTCTGTATGTACGTGAGGTCGTACGTGTGTGCGTGTGTTACTTATACGTCCGCGTTCATGTATGTACGTGTCTCATGTACGTGTGTGCGTGTGTTACTTATATTGTGCCCGCGTTCATTTTGTATGTACGTGTCTGATGTACGTGTGTGCGTGTGTTACTTATATGTCCGCGTTCATGTATGTACGTGTCTGATGTACGTGTGTGCGTGTGTTACTTATATCGCGTTCATTGTATGTACGTGTCTGATGTACGTGTGTGCGTGTGTTACTTATACGTCCGCGTTCATGTATGTATGTGTCTGATGTACGTGTGTGCGTGTGTTACTTATATGTCCGCGTTCATGTATGTACGTGTCTGATGTACGTGTGTGCGTGTGTTACTTATATGTCCGCGTTCATGTATGTACGTGTCTGATGTACGTGTGTGCGTGTGTTACTTATATGTCCGCGTTCATGTATGTACGTGTCTCATGTACGTGCGTGCGTGTGTTACTTATATGTCCGCGTTCATGTATGTACGTGTCTCATGTACGTGTGTGCGTGTGTTACTTATATGTGTTCATGTATGTACGTGTCTGATGTACGTTGTTACTTGTCCGCGTTCATGTATGTACGTGTCTGATGTACGTGTGTGCGTGTGTTACTTATATGTCCGCGTTCATGTATGTACGTGTCTGATGTACGTGTGTGCGTGTGTTACTTATATGTCCGCGTTCATGTATGTATATATGTGTCTCATGTACGTGTGTGCGTGTGTTACTTATATGCCGTTCATGTATGTACGTGTCTGATGTACGTGTGTGCGTGTGTTACTTTATACGTCCGCGTTCATGGTTATGTACGTGTCTCATGTACGTGCGTGCGTGTGTGTATTATACATGATGTTACGTGTCTCTATGTACGGTGTGGTGCGTGCGTGTGGTTTACGTTAGTATGTCCGCGTTTCAGTGTATGTACGTGTCCTGATGTACGTGTGTGCGTGTGTTACTTATACGTGTCCGCGGTTCATGTATTGTTACGTGGTCTGATTATCTTGTGTGTCGTTGTGGTTACTTATACGTTATCCCGTTCATATAGTATGTACGTGTCTGATGTTATTCGTGTGTCGTGTGGTTACTTATACTGTTTCCGCGTTCACAGTGTATTTAGAACGTGTTCTGATGTACGTGGCGCGCGATGTGTTTACTTTATAAGGCCCCGCGTCATATTGTTGAGGTTACGTGCTGATGTCGTACGTTGTGCACCGTTGGTGGTTACTTATATGTCCCGCTTCAATGTTATGTACGTGGTCTGAATGTACGTGTTGCGTGTGTTAATCTTTTATGTCCGCAAGTTCATGGTATTACGTGTCTCAATGTACTGTGTGCGTGTGGTTACGTTATCAAGTCCGCGTTCAATGCGTATGTACGTGTAATGTACGTGTGTTGGCCGTTGTGTTATCTTATATGTCCGAGCTTCATGTATGTACTTGTTCTCATGTACAGTGTCTGGTGCGTGTGTTACTTAATCACGTTTCGCGCGTTCATGTAATGTACGGTTCATGTCGTGTGTGCGTGTGTACTTATATGTCCGCGTTTCATAGTATGTTACGTGTGTGTCATGTTACGGGCGTTGGCGTGTCGTTACTTTATACGTCCGCGTTCATGTATGTAATGTGTCCTGCAGTGTAAGTGGTGCGTGTGTTACTTATATGTCCGCGTTCATGTATGTATGTCCGCGTTCAATGTATGTACGTGTCTGAATGTACGTGCGTGTTCGTGTCGTACTTTAATACGTCGCGTTTTCATGTATGTACGTAGTCTCATGTACGTGTGTGCGTATGTTGCCTCCTCATTATAAAGCCCCCACAGCCCCAGAATGCCTTTTAATGAGAAAATAAAATTACCTTATATTTCCTCTCTTATCTTGCATATTTTTGTGAATAGTTTAATTGTTTCTCTTTTTCGTTTATTGGGTGATTGTCACACCCGCGCTCGTTCTCGATATTTAATCATAATCTATTAGAAAAATTACCTAGCGGGGGTGAGGGGGTAAGAAAGGAGGAGGAGGGAGGAGGAGAGAGGAGAGGGAGAGGGAGGGATGGGAAGGGAGGGAGGAGGGAGGAGGTTAGTAGGCTTAGTGTAGAGGGTGAGGAGGGAGGTAGGGAGTTTAGGGAGGGAGGAAGTAGGAGGGTG
>NW_020871667.1:43960-51460 GCF_003789085.1 Penaeus vannamei | reverse complement strand
GCATCGTACACAACATCAAACATAACCACCAAACAACTTACACACACCACAACACATTTAACACATATTATATAATTATTTAATCTATTATATATATTAGTAGTTAAATATTTATTATTATATTCTCAAATAACGGTATATTCTACTAGATAGCGAGTTAATAGTGGGAATAAACTATATAGAGGCATAAAGGGATACATCACGGGAGCACTCCGGAGAAGATACATTCATTCTCTTCACAACTAATCCCCCAAATATATTAGTATAATAAGTATTCTCAACAAATAATTTATATAATAATATATTCTCACAAATATAACCTATATATCATGTTAAGGTGGTTATTAATAAGTGGGAGTGGTAATAAATATAACATATACATATATATGTCATACGGTTAAATATATATGATACACATAACTTAAATACTTTTACAATATCCCAAGAATATATATATACATTGACCAGATTATATAATAGACTTACCTTATCTTATCTCATCGATTGTTGTCTCCGCTAGTTCAGTGAGAATGAGTGTGTGTGTAGCAGGTGGATAATACTTGTGCCTGGTGGTGTAGGGGTTTGTGTTTGTTGTAGGTTGTGTGTGTGTGTGGTTGTGGGCCTCCGTTGTTAAGCCCAAGTCGCCCAACGCCGCTCAATTGCTGTGAGGTGTAGGTGGGGACGCTGTTCTATAGGTGATTATACCATATATATATATATATAGGTATATATATATATTATATACAGCTTCTGGTATATATAATGTATATACATATATACACACACACACATACACACACGCACATACACACGCACACACACACACACACACACATATAGTATCGAATAGCGAAATACAAATATACATACACATACATAAATTACTTTAGGAGGCATTGTCTGAACCGTAGTTGATAATCATATTATCAATGAGCGAGTAGTTAAAAGCATTACTGATAAGCGAATTAACTTGATAATAAGCTTGCAAACGTCATTAGGCCATCTGAAATAAGCATATATGTAGTCACTGCAATGTGGTCTTTGTGGATTAGATCTGTTGGTTTAGTTAGATTACTGTCTGTCTGTTGTTGGTATGTTTCTTCTGCTTTGTTTTGTTGTTTGTTTGTTTTGTCCCTAACTTTCTCCCTATCTTCTTTCCAAATTCTCTCTTTCGTTGCTTCTATCTACTATCTATCTCTCTATCGGTTAATTCGTATCTGTCTATCTATTATTCTGTTTTTATCTATATCATTTGTATATATACTTATCTATTATCTTCTCTCTCTCTCTCTATCTATCTATCTATCCTTTCTATCTATCTATCCTAGCTATCTATCTATCATCAATCTCAATCAATCAAATCAAGTCAATCNAGAAGAGAGAGAGAGGGAGGAGGGACGAGAGAGAACGAGAGAGAGAGAGAAGAGAGAGAAAGAAGAGAGGAAGAGAAGGGAAGGAGAGAGAGAGAGAGAGAGGAGAGAGAAGAGAGAGGAGGAGAGGGACGAGAGACAGAGAGGAAGAGAGAGAGGGGAGAGAGGAGAGAGGGGGAGGGAGGGAGGGAGAGAGAATCGAGAGGAGGGGAGGAGGTGACGCTGAGGAGGGGAGAGCGACAATAACAAGCATGAAGAGAGAGAAGGAGAGGGAGATGAATGATGGAGGACGACAAGTACGAGTCATGAGAGAGAGAGGAAGATGAGAGGAGACAGAGAGAAATGAGGAGAGACAGAGAGAGAGAGAAGAGAGAGAAGAGAGAGAGGAGAGAGCAGGAGGAGAGAGAGGAGAGAGAGAGATGAGACAGACAGAAGACAGCACAGACAGATCAGACAGAGACAGAGAGACAGAGACAGAGCAGAGACAGAGGAGAGGTTAGATGGAAAGTAGACACAGAGAAGAGAAAGGAGAGAAGACACGTGATTGTAGAGAGAAAAACACACAAAAATTTGAAAAAAGAGAGAAACAAACAATAGAAAAAAGAAGAAAAAAGATATACCAAAAACTAATATCGAAATTTTAACAAAGATATAGAACCAACAAAAGAAGAAAAAGAAAAAAAGAAGAAATTAACCCCATGAAAGTCTAACAACGAGCGCGAGGTCACGGTCATCAGTGATTCAATCAGGCTCCCATTAATTATAATATGCTGTGTATTCTCCCAAATGTATGTAATTCTGACGAAGATATAAACGAAACCGGTTAAATACATCTTTTGTATTGTGAAGATATTCGTTATCATTCATACCTTTCCACATTTGTCAACATGGATACGGATCAAGTCTAAAAAACCCAAGCTTTCCTCTGCCATTACACGAACACCCTAACGGAAGGTCTCTCGGGAGACTGCAGAGACTCGCCAGGAAGGAACTCACAACGGACTCACAGGGGACTCTCAGGAGACTTGCAGAGGACTCGCAAGGAAGGAACTCACAACGGACTCGCAGGGGACTCTCAGGAGACTTGCAGAGGACTCGCAAGGAAGGAACTTACAACGGACTCACAGGGGACTCTCAAGAGGCTTGCAGAGGACTCGCCAGGAAGGAACTCACAGCGGACTCGCAGGGGACTCTCAGGAGACTCGCAGAGGACTCGCAAGGAAGGAACTCACAACGGACTCGCAGGGGACTCTCAGGAGACTTGAGGACTCGCAAGGCAGGAACTCACAACGGACTCGCAGGGGACTCTCAGGAGACTTGCAGAGGACTCGCAAGGAAGGAACTAACAACGGACTCACAGGGGACTCTCAGGAGACTTGCATAGGACTCGCCAGGAACTCACAACGGACTCACAGGGGACTCTCAGGAGACTTGCATAGGACTCGCCAGGAACTACAACGGACTCGCAGGGGGATCTCAGGAACTTGCGAGGATCGCAAGGAAGGAACTTACAAAACTCAGGGCAGAGGGCAAGGACTCGCACTCACAACGGACTACCTCTCAGGAAGACTTGCAGAGGACTCGCAGAGGAACAAGGGGACTCGCAGTGAGACTTGCAGAGGACTTGCAGAGAATCGAACTCACAAAGGACTCGCAGGGAATAGGACTTGCAGAGGACCGCAGTAACCACAAAGGACTCGCAGGGAGACTTCAGAGACTTGCAGATCTCGCGAAGGAACTCACATCGGAGGGACTCTCAGGAGACTTGCAGAGGACTCGCAGGAACTCACAAACGGACTCACAGGACCTCAGAGACTTGCAGAGGACTCTCACAACGGACTCAGGGGACTCTCAGAGACTTGCAGAGACTCGCCAGGAACTCACAACGGACTCACAGGACTCTCAGGAGACCTGCAGAGGGCCAGGACTCACAACGGACTCGCAGGGGACTCTCACAGTCTACAGCACTGCAAGCCAGAGATTTGCGACTCGACAGGAACTCACAACGGACTCAAGCATAAGGCGAACTTTAACTCTCAGGAGACTTGCAGAGATTCGCCAGGAACAAACCTAGGACTCTCAGAGACCTAGCCTCAATTAGGCTTTCTCATGACGCATAGGACTCTCAGGAGACTCACAGAGAACCTGCAAAGAACTCGCTAAGAGAAGAGACAGGAAGAGATGGTGACAGGGAGAGTTGAAATGTTGTGGAGAGTTTGCGGGTCGTTGATTAACTTTCTCTTCTAAATCTCCTCTCGTCTCTCTCTCTCTCTCTCTCTCTTCTCTCTCCCTCTCCTCTCTCTCTCTCTCTCTCTCTCTCTCTCTCTCTCTCTCTCTCTCTCTCTCTCTCTCTCTCTCTCTCTCTCTCTCTCTCTCTCTCTCTTCTCTCTCTCTCTCTGTCTCTCTCTCTCTCTCTCTCTCTCTCTTCTCTCTCTCTCTCTCTCTCTCTCTCTCTCTCTCTCTCTTCTCTCTCTCTCTCTCTCTTCTCTCTCTCTCTCTCTTCTTCTCTCTCTCTCTCTCTCTTCTCTCTCTCCTCTCTCTCTCTCTCTCTCTCTCTATCTCCTCTCTCCCTCTCTCTCTCTCTCTCTCTCTCTCTCTCTCTCTCTCTCTCTCTCTCTCTCTCTCTCTCTCTCTCTCTCTCTCTCTCTCTCTCTCTCTCTCTCTCTTCTCTCTCTCTCTCTCTCTCTCTCCTCTCTCCTCTCTCTCGCTCTCTCTCTTTTCTACCTTACTCTTTCCTCTATCTCTATCTCATACTCTCTCTCTCTTCTCCATTAGAGAAATTCTCTCTTCACTTCTACCTAACACACTTGAATAAATAGATAAGAATGAAGAAAAGAAGAGAGAGAGAGAGAGAGAGAGAGAGAAGAGAAGAGGAGGAGAGAGAGAGAGAGAGAGAGAGAGAGAAGAGAGAAAAAGCCAGAGAGAGAGAGAGATTATAAAGATACAGTGAACCCTCTGCTATAACGCGTTCACCTTTCACGTTCTTCGCTGCTTCACGGATTTGCATTTGTGCCCATTGTGTTAATGCTATTCTGATTGGCTAAACAGTCTCCGCTTCTTTTCTCTTACCTGTGTTGTCAATAACGTTACGGTTCAATATGTACATACACGTAAAAAACAGCTTGCCAAATTTAAGTTTGCAAATTTTCTCTAAATCCATGAAGCTTTCAGTTTCGTTTGTATGATTAAATTATTATTTTACGTAAAGTAGTTATTTGTAAAAAACCTTTATACAGTACTTTTATTTGTAAACAAATGCTTGGGCCTGTTAAAAAGGTTTTGTTATTTTGGTTTCAATGTATCTGTAGAGTATTTCATTGTTATAATAATTGTAAAAAAAAATATATAAAGGTTACTACTTCACGGATTTCGCCTATCACGGGTTCTTTTTGGAACGTAACCCCCGCGAAAAACGAGGGTTAAATGTACAAAACATACAGAGAGGCAGTATAGACAGATAAATAAATGAATAAAGAAAAGAAAGAAAAAAACAAGTATAAAAAAAAAGAAAGAATTGAAAAAAAATTCGAATAAGACAAACACCAACTCCCCCCCCCACGCCTCTTAGAAGAATAAAAAAAACGGAAAAAAACGAAATGAAAAACGAAAAAAAACAAAAAAACGAAAATAAAAACGCAAAAAAAGGAAATAAAAAAACCAAAAAAACGATAAGAAAAAACGAAAAAAAACAAAGTAAATAAAAAAAAACATAAAAAACGAAAAAACAAAAAAAACGAAAAATAAATACGAAAAAAACGAAATAAAAAACAAAAAAAAATAAAAAAACAAAAAAAAACAAAAAAAAAAAAAAAAAAACAAAAAAACGAAAAAAGCCAAAAAAACGAAAAAAAACCTGCGAATACCAAGTCACGTGTCATGGCGAGGGGGATTACAGCTGTCGCATTCCTTGGCGATCGTTTTTAGCCAAAAACAGGTTATTGGAAGAGAGAAGGGGATGGGAGCCGAGAGGGGTAAAATGACTGTGACAGGTGAAAAAAATTGCAGATGAGGGGAAAAGCCTGACGTTTTGATTAATAGATGGGGACTAGGAGAGATCGGAAGATGGGGAGAAGGGGAGAGGGAGGAGGTGGGGGTGGGAAGACACGGAATGGAGAGGGGAGAAGAGGACGGTCGAGAGGGGAGGGGAAGAGGGAGAGGCGAGAGGGAAAGGAGGTCGATTGGTGGCGAGGAAGGGGGAGAAGGGAAGCGAGGTCGGACGTGGGGAGGGGAGAGGGAAGGGAGAATCGGACGTGGGAGAGGGGAGGGGAGATGGGAAGAGGGAAGGGAGGGTCGGACGTGGAGGATGAAGGGAGGGAAGAGGGAAGGTTAGGTCGGACGTGGGAGGAGAGGGAGGAGGGAAGGGAGGTCGGACTGTGGGTAGAGGGAGGGAGAGCGGAAGATGAGAGGTACGAGGGAAAGATCGGGAGGGCGGAGAGTGCGTATTGAGGATAGAGGTCACGCGAGGAGAGAGAGGAGAGGGGTATGGTGGGAAGAGGAAATAGGAGAGAGAGGAGAGGGGAGAGGAAATAAGAGAGAGAGTGATGAGCTGGAGAAGAATAAGACATACAGGAGAGGAATAGGATGAGAGAGGATGAGGGATAAGGAGATAGGAAAGCGGTCGGACGAAGATGATGAGAGAGAGAGAGAGAGGGGAGAGAGAATAGGAGAGAGAGGAGAGGGGGAGGAAATAGAGAGAGGACGACGAGGGGAGAGGATAGAAAGAGAAGGGAGAGGGAATAGGAGAGAAGAAGAAAGGAGAGGATATAGGAGAGGGTACGAGAGGTGAGAGGAAATAGAGAGAGGTCGGACGAAAGAGAGGGGAGAAGGAGAGAGGGAAATTAGGAGAGATCGACGGAAATAAGAGGGTAGAGGGAAAATGAAGAGATGGTCTGATTAAGAGGGGGAGAGGGGAAATGGAAGGTAAGAAGGAGGGGAGAGTAGAGAGTTGGATGATCGATAGAGGCAGGGGATGAAAGAAAGAATGGGAATAATGAAGGGAGGATAAAATTGGAAATAGATGAGAATAGAGAAAAAAACTAAAATAAGTGATTTACCAAAATGATAATGATAATGATATAATAATGATAATGAATAATAATAATAATAATAATAATATATGATAATAATAAAATAATAATAATAATAATAATAAATAATAATGATAATAATAATAATAATAATAATAATAATAATAATAATAATAATAATGATAATAATAATAATAATGATAATAATAATAATAATAATAATAATAATAATAATATATAATAATAATATAATAATAATAATAATAATTAATAATAATAATAAATAATAATAACAAATAATAATAATAATAATGAATAATAATAATAATAATAATAATGATAATGATAAATAATAATATAATGATAACAATAATGATAATACGAATGCTTCTCACAACAAGTTTTATAATAAAGAAAACCGACGAATTGAAATTAAGAGAAAAAAAAATTCAGATCAAACAGTAACATCCGGAAAAAAGGGACACAAAGAAACCGAAGAAGAGACGGAGGGAGAAGCAAAGAGAAGATAAAGAGAAAGAGAAAGATAAGAAGACCAGTTGGCGCTGAGTTCCAGAAAGCAGCTGGGACAAATGGCTTTTATACCGGGGGGGGGGGGGGGGGGGGGCAAAAAGAGAGAGGGAAGAACGGAGAAAGAGAGGAGATAGAGGGATGGGAGAAAGGAGGGGAGATGGGAGGAGGAACGGGAGAAGGAGAGGGAGATGAAGGGATGGGAGAAAGGGAGAGGAGGGTTGAAGGGACGGGAGAAAGGGGAGGTTGGAGGGATGGGAGAAAGGGGAGTGAGATGGAGGACGATGGAGAAGGAGAGGGAATGGGGAAGGGAGAAAGAAGAGATTGGATGGAATGGAGAAAGGAGGAGATGGAGGGAGGAAAGAGAAGGAATGGAAGGGGATGAGGAAACGGGAGAAAGGAAGGAGACTGAGGAACAGGAGAAAGAAGAGGATAGAAGAAATGAAGAAAGAAAAGAGATGAAAAAGCACGAAAAGAGAGACGAAAGAAACAGAGACGCGACAGAGAAAGACAAGACGAAAAGGAGACGAGAGGGAAAGGGGTGAGAAGGCTACACTCGAGCTATGGTATTGGTC
>NW_020871667.1:33960-36460 GCF_003789085.1 Penaeus vannamei | reverse complement strand
AGCAGTAGCGGGAAGGGAAGGGGCTCGCGCGGGAGAGAGGCGGAAGGGGGAGGAGTGGGCCGGGAAGGGTCGTAGGTGATAAGGGGAGGTGCTCGGGGGAGGAGGAGGGGAAGGGGAGCATGCTACGGCGGCGTCGGAGAGGAGAAGGCACAAGGGGTAGGGTGTTATGGGTGGAGAGGAGGGGGCAAGTATAAGGGGACCGTTCTCCCAGTGTCCGGGAAGAGCGCTCGAAGGGAAGGCGAGGTGCCCTATGCCGTAGGGGCCGAGGAGGCCATGCAAGGGCGACATAGTATGGATATCTCTCAACCTGGCGGTGAGTCGGGAGTTGCCTCAGTGAGGGAAGGCGGGGGAGGGAGCACCAGGACCCCTCAGTTACACCACGATAATTCCAATTTAGCTGCTGGATGAACGAGCCTACTGGCAAGGGAGACCTTAAGGGTGGATAAGGAAGGTTGCTCCAGGGGGAGAGGAGTGGCCGGGCCGATGTGGTCTACGGAGGGAGGAGAGCCTAGGGAAGGTGGATTGAGTGCAATTTTTCTCTGGCCGGAAGACGGAGAGCCCGATGCTGAAGATGCAGAATGGTCAAGACCTCGACGTAAGTTGAGTCATCGTTGCTGCGACTAGTAGTAGCTGCGCGTTTCGACGGAGAGACGTGGTAGAGTAGATAGCGTTCTAGAGCGGTGCAATATGTATTGATACCCCTTTCTCCCCGCTATCAAGCGGGGTCGTAGGATGTTTGCGCTTATACTCACCAGAGTCGCAAGTGAAGTTTGTGGTCGCTGCTCAAGATAGGAATACCCCGAGAGCCACGCCTCTGGTACCCTGGACGCATGTCGCCTGCTATCTAGCAGAACAACAATTTGCCACTTGAATAAAACCTTATATTTCTTGACAGAACGGCTCGATACATGTCTTTGTCCGATAAAAGCCCACCCACCTCATAGATGCACACATACTAAGTTATATAATATTACCTAGTATACTTAGATATATATATACTATATATATATATTATATATATATATTATATATATATACTATATATATATTATATATATTATATATTTATATATATATAAATATATATTATATATATATTGTATATAATGGTAATATCTATATCTATCTATCTATTATCTACACATATTATATTATTATATAATATATATATATATATATATATATATATATTACTATATTAATATATATATATATATATATATATATTAATATATAATATATATTATATATATATATATATTATATATATATATATATATATATATATATATATATATATTATATATATATATATATATATATATATATATATATATATATATATATATATATATATATATATATATATATATATATATATATATATATATATATATATATATATTATATAATATATATATATATATTATATATATATAATCTTATCCAAGCAAGACTGTTTTTGAAATATAACACATACTATTCAACAAAATGAGATGTGTAGATTATTCGACTTGGCTGCTTGTTTGCAGTTGTGATATGATCTAGCTTTGCCTCTGAAAACTCTCCCTCTCTCTCCTTCCTTCTCTCCTCTATCCCCTTTCCTTTACCCTTCTTTCCTCTTCCCTCCCTCCCATTTTTTCCTACTCCTCCTCTCTCTCTCCTCTCGCTCTCCTTTACCTACCCTCTCTCTCCCCTCTCGCTCTTCTTCCCTCTCCTTCCTCTTCCTCCACTCGCTCTACCCTCTTCTCTCCCTTCCCTTCTCCCTCTCTCTCCCTTCCTTCTCCCTCCCTTTTCCTTCCTCTACCCGTCCCTCTCCCTTTTTCCTCCCCCTCTCTCTCCTCTTTCTCCCTTCCTTCTCCTCCCTCCCCCTACCTTACCCTCTTTCCTCTCCCTCCCTCCCTTTCCTCTCCCTTTTTCCCCCTCCCTCTCTCTCTCCTCCTCCCTTCCTTCCCTTCTCCCTCTCTTACTCTCTCCCTTATCCTCCCCCTATCTCTCTCCCTTATCCCTCCCCTCCCTCTCCCTATTTTTTCCCTCCCCTCCCCTCTCTCCCTCCCCCTCCACTCCCCTCCCTCTCCTCCTCCTCTTCCTCCCCTCTCCTTCCTCCCTTCTCCCCCTCTCTCTCCCTATTCTCCTTCTCCCCTCTCTCCTCTCTCTCTCCCCTCCTCCTCCCTCCCTACGCTCTCCCTACCCCCGAGTTTTCCCTAGTACCTGGATGGGCCAAACGTACCGTGGTAGCCTTGAGGGCCAAAGGCTACTAAATCATGTTGCCTTTGGCTACAATGCTTATAGTTCTGGATAATATTTTTTCTGGTCTATCACAAAAGGGGCTTACGAAATAAAGGTTGTTTGTTTGTTCTAATCTATTTTATTATTTATAGCGTATATGTGTGTATATTTTCGGAATATTGAAATGTCGTGCGTGAAAGAGAACAGATGTTGGATGTTGGATGTTGTTGGATGTTGGATGTTATTGGGATGTTGGATGTTGTTGGATGTT
>NW_020871667.1:26460-28960 GCF_003789085.1 Penaeus vannamei | reverse complement strand
GCCCCTCCCCCATCGAAGCTCCCGTGTTTAACGAGGTATAAAATTATATAAGCGGTCTGTGCGTCGGGTGTGCGGCGAGGGGGGGGGGGAGGGGTGAGATGTCTTGGGGGGGGTGAGATGTCTTAGGGGGGGTGAGATGTCTTGGAGAGATGGGGGGAGGCTGAGATGTCTTGGGGGGGAGGGGGGGGCCAACTCCTTTTCCTTGCGTATAAAAGACCTCATTTACTTATTAAGAAAATTGATAATAATATCTTAATAATTAATTGCACAAGGTAGTCGATGCTAATGACCTCAGCTGTTGACGCGAGAGATAATTTTAGAAAATCATACAAAAATTCTTTTCCTTTGTCTCTTCTATGTGGTTCGTATTGTATCGATCTATCAATATTATCGGTATAGCAATATGTACTATGCATCCATCATTCAATAGCATACTATATATATATATATATATATACTATATGACGTTATATTATACTATATATGATATATAATATATCATATATATACATAACCATACATACACCCCCTTCCACTCATCATATACCCTAGGCTTACTACCTATATTATTATACGTATATATACTCCTATCAAGTATACTATACCATACAACATAGCATTATACACCTTCTATGCTATATATATATATATTATCTATACGTATATGCTATTATATATATCTCAATATCTAGTTTACAGTGCTCATAATTATACTACTAGCACTATACATATATATATTCCGCATAATGAACACACAATGCTACAAACACTAGCTGCCTACTACGTATATATATTACTTGAACCTCATACTAGTATACTATATTATACCTAACTAGTCATGATATATATACCAGTATATATAATATTGTGTATACATATATCATATATATATATTGCTTGTTCTTATTTTCTATTATTCATACTATGCCATTAAATGTGCATACATATCCAATCCTTTTAACCAGTCCGCAATTTCTCGACGGCTCGCGAGTCACTTCCCCGAGATCGGACGATCAGCCTTCCCTTTTAATCTAGACATTTGGTTTTTCAAATCTGGCGACCCGCGCCGTGACCCCCACCCCCGCTTAGTGCGACCCCCAACCCGCTTAGCCGTCCCCTCGCTTCCCCCCCCTCCCAGCCTGTGACACACCCGTTCTGCAGGATGTAGGATGTAGGATGAAGTGGCGGGGTGTGACCAAAAGGGGAATTCCCCGTCGTAGCGGAAATTAGGCGACGGCGCGAGGTGCTCCTCTTATCTGTCCCGCAGCTTCGTTTCCTGTCGAGGCTATTCGCGTCTTGGGGAGAGCGAGGGGGCACTTGAAGGCTCTGTGCCCCTTGTCTCCCGCGCTCTAAGACCTTTAAAGAGCTTTTTTGAAGGTCGTTTTGCGTGTCATGTTTTTCGGTTGGTCTCACGCTCGTAATATTAATTTCATTTCTTAGTTTTTTTTGATGATCAAGAAAAAAAATAGAGAATTTTTTTATTCGTTTTTTGATCAGAAAGAAAATAAGAAAAAAAATAATGCTTTTCTATACATTCTCTACGAATGTCGCGACAAAACACATAGAAGTCAATATTTTTCAATATATCTAGTTTCGATGAAGAAAGAAACGGATTCATTTTATAACAGACACGCAACACATGACAAAGACACACATGCACACAAACTAGAAATGTTGAATGTTTTCTAATATACCAATCAAGTAAAAAAAAAAAAAAAAAAAAATTATGACAAAACCCCGACGCAAGCCAAATACACACACACAGGCACACGCAAATGCATACGTTCACAACTAAAAAATATTGCTACAGCTCCGTTTTATATTGCTGTTATACCATCCCGCAATATACTCCTGTTTCATATGGCAGATTTTCTCCCACATTTCAGGATTTTATTTTATCTCCCAATACAAAACAATAGTTTCATCTCCATTTGCTAAATCCCCGTTTCCTCTATACATTCACACTACTCCACTGAATGCATTTCAATCCTTTTCGGACCAACGTAGAATCCAATGCATTTGTGCAACCTTACTTGCAGTACGCGTATAAAGATGAACAAATCGTATTATACCGAATTTTACACGGAAATAAGTTCATGTGTATATGTGTGGTCTGGTACTGTGTGCATCTTATACATATATATAACTATATATATATATACCTCATATATATATATATATAGTTATATATACTATACTACTATATATATATAAAATATATATATATATAAATAAATATATACGATATAATACACTATATAGTATATACATCTATAATATATATATTATATATACTATATACTATATAGTATATATATATATATCATATATACCTATAGTTATACATATATATTATATACAATATACATTTGTTTTATATAATTCATTTATGTCGCTGCTGCGTGTAATCTCTCTCCTCTCTCTCCTTACTCGATTTCATGTATTATATATATATAATATAT
This sequence comes from Penaeus vannamei, assembly GCF_003789085.1. Classification (NCBI taxonomy): domain Eukaryota; kingdom Metazoa; phylum Arthropoda; class Malacostraca; order Decapoda; family Penaeidae; genus Penaeus; species Penaeus vannamei. The sequence continues at coordinate 26,498 of NW_020871667.1, read as the reverse complement.
ATATATATTATATATAATACTATACGTCATACTCACCT
>NW_020871667.1:0-7500 GCF_003789085.1 Penaeus vannamei | reverse complement strand
GAGAGAGAGAGAAAGAGGAGAGAGAGAGGATAGAGAGAAGTAGATAGATAGGATAGATGATAGATAGATAGATAGGATAGTATATATTAGAGAGAGAGAGAGACGGACAGACAAGAAACAGACAGACAGACAGGAGAAGAGAGAGAGAGAAAGACAGAGAGACAGACAGACAGAGAAACAGACAGACAGACAGACAGACAGAGAAAGAGAGAGAGAGAAAGACAGAGAGACAGACAGACAGAGAAACAGACAGACAGACAGACAGAGAAAGAGAGAGAGAAGCAGAGAGAGACCAGCAGACAAGAGAACAGTCAGACACAGACAGAGAAGAGGGAGAAGAAAGACAGAGAGACAGACAGGACAGAGACAGGACAGAGCGATGATAGACAGAGAAGAGAGAGATGAAAAGTACAGAGAGAAGGCAGGACAGGAGAAATCAGGTCAGGGACACATCAGGAGCAGAGAAAGAGAGAGGTGAGATATGGAGAAGACAGAGGAGACTGGGACAGCTAGATGAGGAAGACAGTGTGGAAGTGATGCGAGGAGAGACAGAGCGAATGTATGTGGGGTGGAGATTTGAGAGAGCAGGGAGACAGACAGACGAGGACATGAGGGGAAGACAGACAGACCAGATCAGATCAGAGAGAGAGAGTGAGAGAAAAGAAGACGATGAGAGAGGCAGACAGGACAGGGATAGGAAGCGAGGTGGGGCTGTGACAGGACAGACAGAGAGGAAGAGGAGGAGAAAGACAGAGAGACAGGGACAGACAGAGAACAGGGACAGACAGACAGACAGAGAAGAGAAGAGTGGAAGGACAGGAACAGAACAGCAGAAACAGAGAAAGAAAGACGAGAAGGACAGAGAGAGCAGACAGACAGAGAAACAGACAGCAGACAGACGAGAGAAAGGAGGAGAGGAAAAAGACAGAGAGAAGACAGACAGAGAACAGTCAGACAGATCAGACAGAGAAAGAGGAGAGAGAGAAGCGAGAGGACAGGGACAGGACAGGAAACAGTGAAGACAGACTATGACAGAGATAAGTAGAGAGGAGAGAAGAGCGACAGGACAGTACAGACAGAGAGAAAGTCAGACAGGACAGACAGAGAAAGAGAGGAGGAGAAAGACAGATGAGACAGATCGACAGAGAGATAACCACGTCAGGACAGACAGAGTAGAGAAGGGAAAGAGAGAGAGAGCAGATGAAACAGACAGACGACAGACAGAGTAGAAGAGAGGAAGAGGAGAAAGACAGAGAACAGACATGAGAAAGCAGGACAGGACAGACAGAGGCAGGAAGGAGAGAGAAAGAGGAAAGATCCAGGAGAAACAGAGCAGGACAGAAGAGAGAAAGAGAGAGAGATTACAAGATACATCACAACACCTTGGAAATATATAGATTTACTCTAAGAATCATTACCACCATAACACCACATCCAGGAAAAATAATTTCCTCTAAGGTTTACACATAAATCAAAAGGCAATTAATAAAATCTTTTGAAATAATGGCGTTGAAATATATTTAATGAGGGAACTCTGATATCCGTGTGATTTGAGTGGATTTGTAGAGAAATATCATAATTTTTTACCTTTATACAGTCACACGCACACACACACACACACACACGCACGCACGGCCACGCACGCACGCAGCGCACGCACACGACACACACACAGCACACACACACACACGCACGCTACGCACGCACGCACGCACGCACACGACACACACACAACACACACACACGACACCACAGCACACACCACACGCACGCACGCGCACGCACGCACGCACAGCACGCACGCACACACACACACACACACACACACCACACACACACACACGACACACACACACACACACACACACACACACACCACACCAGCACACACACATACACACATACAAACATATCGTATGTCTATCAGGTCTATCTATATCTTATCCATCTGTCTGGTCATATCTACGTTATCGCTATCTTATGGCTATCTTATCTTGTCTTTCTACCGGACTGTCTATTCATTCTGTTTGATGTATCGTAGTATATTTATTTGTCTGTCTTAGATATATCTGTTTATCTATCTAGCGCGAGTGTGATCTATCTGTCTCGTCTAGGGTATCGTATAGACTATTCCTTGTATATTAGTGTATCTAGTGTATCTATGTGGTTTATCAGTATTATCCATCGTATAGCTAGTCTGTGTATGTCTGATCGTATCCATCAAGAGTGCTACCTATCTATTATCATCTTTCGTGTGGATCGTATATATTCATCATTCATTTATGCTATCTATCTATAGCGTATTCAGATGCTTATCTATCTATAGATATCTACGTACATCTACCTATTTCGGATCTATCTAAACTTAACTATCAATCGTGGCTCCTTCGTATTCGTCTATCTTATGGCGTACCTATCGATCTGTTCAAACCATTTATCTATCTATCTATCGATCTGTTCAACCATTTATCTATCTATCTATCTGTCTGTCTTCTAATCGATCTGTTTATTCAATTTCTATCTATCATCATCTGTTTCTGTCGTATCTATCGATCTGTTTAACCATTTATCTATTTATCTATCTGTCTGTCTATCTATCGATCTGTTTAACAGTTATTATCTATCTATCTATCTGTCTGTCTATTCTATCGATCGTGTTTAATCCATTTAGCTTATGCTATCTATCTGTCTATCTGTATCTATCATCTGTGGTTACCAGTTTATCTAGGCGTTATCTAGATCTGTCTGGTCGTATCTGAGTCGATCTGTTTATTTCAATTATCCTATCATATCTATCTGTCTGTTGTATTCTATCGATCTTGTTCTAACCAGTGGTTATGCTTAGTTCTATCTAGTCTGTCGTCTATCTATCGATCGTGTTTGACCAGTCTGATGCGTATCTATTCTATCTATCTGTCTATCTATCTATCCGATTGTTTAACCATTTATCTAGTCTATCTATCTGTCTGTTCTATCTATCGATCTGTTTAACCATTTATCTATCTATCTATCTGTCTATCTATCTATCGATCTGTTTAACCATTTATCTATCTATCTATCTGTCTATCTATCTATCGATTCTATTAACCAATTATTCTATCTATCTATCTGTCTATCTATCTATCGATCTGTTTAACCAATTATCTATCTATCTATCTGTCTGTCTATCTATCGATCTGTTTAACCATTTATCTATCTATCTATCTGTCTGTCTGTCTATCTATCGAGCTGTTTAATACAATCTTATCTATGATCTGTCTATCTATCTATCGATCTCGCTCTTTATGACCAATTTATCTATCTTATTCTATCTGTGTGTCTATCTATCTATCGATCTTGTTTTAACTGATCTAGATTATCCTATCTATCTATCTGTCTATCTATCTATCGATCTGTTTAACATTTATCTGATCTATCTATCTGTCTGTCTGTAAATCTATCGAGCCTGTTTTAACAATTTATCTATTCTATCTATCTGTCTATCTATCTATCGATCTGTTGTACCATTACATCATCGTATCTGCTCTGTCTATCGATCTGTTATAAACCAGTTGATATCTATCATCTATGTCTGTCTGTCTGTCTATCTATCGAGCGTTTAACCGATTTATCTTTATCTATCTATCTGTCCTATCTACTATCGGAGTCTTGTTTACCAGAGTGTATCTTGATTCTATCTTCGTGTCAGGTCGTACGTCGTATCGGATTCGTTGTGTTGTAACTAATTAGTCTTATCTAGTCTATGCTGTCTACTATCTAGTGCGGATCTGTTTAACATTAGTCTGAGTCTAGTCTATTCTGTCTGTCTGTAAATTCTACGAGCTGGTGTTAAGACAAGGTTTATCTATCTATTCATCTGTTCGATCGTATCTATCGGATTCTGGTTTAGACCAAGTTATCTTAGTCGTATCTATCTGTCTATCTGAGTCTAGGCGATGCTGGTTGGTTAACCAATTGATCTATCTATCTATCTTGGGGGTCTGTATCGAGTCTAATCGATCGTGGTTTAACCGATTTAGTCTGAGGCTGTATGCGTACTGTGCTGTGCTGTGCGTAGTGTATCGAGTCTGGGGTATAACCATTTATCAGTCGGTAGTCGATCTCTGGTCTATCTGGTATGCTATCGATCGTGTTTAACCAATTAGTGCTATCTTGCGTATCGTCTAGTGCTATTCTATCGGATCGTTTTAAGACCAATGTGGTAGTCTGTATCTATCTCGTGTCTAATCTAGCTGATCGTATCTGTGTAGTACCATTATCTATCGTATCTATCTGTCTGTCCTGTAAATCTATCGAGCGTGCGTTGTAAAAATTTATGCTTCTAGTCTGATCGGGTGGTCTATCTAATCTAGTCGGATCTGTGTTTAACCATTGTATCTATCTATCTGAGTCTGTCTTGTGTCTTGTCTATTTATGCGAGCTGGGTGATGACGAGTTAGTTGTGTTCTATCTAGTCTATCTATCTATCTTACTAGTCTGCCGTTTGAGTTTGAAGCATGGATCGCCAGTAGATTTAGTGGAAATTCGAACGTAATGGGGTTATATTAATCCTTGTATATATTATTAAGTTTGATTGTTATTATGATTAGTATAAATTAAGGTGTTAATCCTTATGGATTAGTATGAAGTTTTGATTGGATGTGGATAATGAATATAAATGATTTAATCACTATATCGAGAATAGTGGAGTATTGGATTTTTCGGGGGGTGGCGTGTCTGGATTGTAGAAATATATCGTATGTATTCTTTTTTCTTTTTTTTTCTTTCTTTTTCTTCTTTTTTCGGTCTTTCTCTTGCTTCTTTTTTCTTGTTTTTTTTTCCTACTTTTTTTTCTTTTTTTTGTTTCTTTCTTTTCGTTCTTTCTTATTTTCTTTCTTTCTTTTTTTTCTTTTTTCTTTCTTTTCTTTCTTTTTTTCTTATCTTTTCGTTCTTTCTTTTTCTTTTCTTTTTCTTTCTTTTCGTTTCTTTTCTTTTTCTTATTTTTCGTTTCTTTCTTTTCTTTTCTTTTTCGTTCTTTCGTTCCTTATTTTTTGCGGCTTATTTTTTCGTTCTTGTCTTTCTTAGTTCTTTCTTTTCTCGTTATTTTCGTTCTTTTCTTATTTTTTTCTCATTTTTTCTTTTTTTTTGTTTTCTTTCTTTTTTATTGTTCTTGTCGTTCGTTCTTCCTTTTCTTCTCTTTCTTATTTTTCGTCCTTTTTCTTTCTTTTTCTTTTTTTTCGTTCTTTCTTTTTCTTCGTCTAAATTCTCCATCATATATTTTTTTTCTCTTTTTCTCCTCCTTTGTTTCTTTCTTCCTTATATTGTCTTTCTTTTCCTTGTATATTCTTTATTCCTTGCTTCTTCTCTTCTTCTTCTCCATGCACGCGTTCTCTTTCCCCTCCTCTTCCTGTTCTGGCAGTTGCTCCTTCTCCTCCTTTTCTTCCTCTTCTTCTACGTTCCTTCTCCTTCTTCTTCTTCGTTTTCCTCCTTCTCATTCTTTTCTCCTCATCCTCCTTTTCCTCTTCTTCTACCTCCTTGTCCTCCTCATTCTTCTTCTTCTCCTACTCTTCTTCCTCTTTCTCCTCCGTCTCTACCTCTTCTTTCTTGTCTCTTCTTACGGCTTTCTATCTTCTTTCTTCTCATTCTCCTCTTCAATTCCCTCTTTATCCCCAACTCCTCTTCTTGCTCTTTCCTTGTGCCTCCTTTCCACATCTAGCTTTTTTTCTCTACTACTGTTCTTTCTCTTTTCCATTTATTCTCGTTCTCCTGTTCTTATTCCCTCTTCTATCCTGCAACTCTCTTTCCCTTCCTCCTCCTTTTTCCTTCTCTTCCATATTGCCAGGCTCTTCTCTTCTCTTCCTGTTATTCTTTTCTTCCAATTCGTCTCGTCCTCCTCTTCAATCGTCTCTTCTATCTCCAACTCCTCTTCCCGTCTTCCTCTTCTTCCTTCCATTTTCCACATCCCATCTCTTCTTCTCCCTATCTACTTTCTATCTCTTCTTCAATTTCTTCTCGCCCTCCTCTTCAATTCCCTCTTCTATCCTCCAACTCCTCTTCTCTCTTCCTCCTCCTTTTCCTTCCTCTTCCATATTCCAGCTCTCCTTCTTTCTCTTCTACTGTCTATCTCTTCTTCTTCCATTCTTCTCGTCCTCCTCTTCAATTCCCTCTTCTATCCTCCAACTCCTCTTCTCTCTTCCTCTTCCTTTTCCTTCCTCTTCCACATCCCATCTCTTCTTCTTCCTCATTACTCTATCTCTTCTCCATTCTTCTCGTCCTCCTCTTCAATTCCCTTTCATCCTCCAACTCCTCTTCTCTCTTCCTCCTTTCTTCTCTTGTTCCATATTCCAGCTCTTTCTTCTATTCTACCTATCTCCTGTTCTCCATTCTTCTCGTCCTCCTCTTCTCAATTCCTCTTCTACCTCCAATCCTCTTCCTCTCCTTCCCACCCTTCCTCCTCTTCTCAACACATCCTTACTCCTAAATGCCGAAAATTGGATAGCTTTCTGAAAAGGTAATTAGGTTTTGAGAGGAAGTCGTGGTAAACAAGGTCGTTTGTAGATTAATTCGGTAGAGACATGTTTTTATATTATGTATGGAAGTCCTAAGTTGTTGTAAGTAAGTTGTAAGTTGTAAGTTTTTGTTCTATTGTTCATTGTTGTGTGTAGAATTGTTCACCGTCGATGGTTGTGTTTATGTTGTGTTTTGTACGAAATGGCTTTGTTTGTTTTTTGGTTTTCATTTTTTTCTCTCTTTCTCTCTCTCTTTTTTTCTGATTTTCTTTTTCTGTTCTCTCTCTCTTCTCTCTCTCTCTGTTTCTTTCCTTCTCTCTCTCTGTTTCTTCTCATGTCTCTCTCTCTCTTCTCCCCCCCCCCTCTCTCTCTCTCTCACTCTCTCTCCTCTCTCCTCTCTCTCTCTGTAGGTTTTTCTTTGTCTCATTTCATGAGTGGAATTATAATTTCCGTTAGATGTCATTATGGATACGATAATCTTTATTAATATTGCTATATTATCATTTATCATAATTCTAATCATGATCATAATTATGATTATGATAATGATTGTTATCATCATTATCGTTACCATTACCATTACTTCTTTCATCATATCTATCAGTGTTATTATAATCATAAACTATTTATTGTTATTACATTGTTTCATTGTTATCATTATCATTATTATTGCAATAATTTGATTGCTTTTATTATTATCATCATTGTTATTATTATAACCATCATCATCATCATCACCATTATCATTATCATCATTATTAATGTTACTATTATAATTCTCTTATCATATTATCATTATCATCATTGTTATCATTATTATCAGTATTATTATCGTTAGCAATATTATCATCATTATTATTGTTATCATTGCTATTACTATCATTATTTTTAAAACTATTATAATTACCACCACCATCATGATTACTATTATCATCATTATCATTATTTCTCTTGATTAAGTTTATGTTTGTCATTTAGGTATATGAAATCATCTTCATTACCTACCACATCA
>NW_020871666.1:5000-14210 GCF_003789085.1 Penaeus vannamei | reverse complement strand
CGTACTATTTTGTGAGAGATGTAATTACTACGCAAACAGTGTAGGAGTTATGTGGGCTGAAGCCAAGATGTAAACAGCCAGGAGTCAATCATTAGTTCAGCCTATCTCACCTTTACTTTTTTTCCTGAGTTTTGGAAAGATTCTTTTATCTTTCATTATCATTATTTTAATATCATAATAAACTTAATGTCAAATGATATTAAAAGTATCAAGTTTAATAACATTAGAATCTTTTTTTAATTACAGATTCAATGAATGGGGAAATCAGGTGCTAATCAACTCCTTGGTGGCTCAGCACTACATGGAGCCATCTGTTTGAGTGTGAGCATGAGTGTGTAAAAGTGTGAAAGAGTGTAGTACCAAAGCATAGGAAAGTATGTGAAAGTGTGCAAGTGAAAGCGTGAGTCTGGGAGAATAAGGGAGTGTGTGGGAGTGGGAGAGTGGGAATGTTTCCGTGTTTGTTTCTGCTTTTCTTTTTTCTTTTTATATTACTTGTTTCTCTTTGTTTATTCTTTTGGTTCCTGTATTTCTGTTTTTCTTCTTTATATTGTTTCTGTATCTGTTTATATATAATTTCCTTTTTGTTTGAAATTTGTGAGTAAAATTAACATCAGATAGACAGAATACTGAAGACTCTTTTTTCACTTTCACGCAAAGGCAGTTTCAAAGAGAATAATCTTAAAAATATAATACGGTAACTGCACGTCTGTACTGTTCACACTTGTACCAAGCTGCATGTCCCCCATGCCAATAATGAAAAGGGTGTTCAAAAAAGTAAAAATATTAATTGTAAAGTCGTGCTCTGTAGTTATGAATATAAAAAAAATTGTTGACATAGGCCAATGGTCTTTAATACTATCAGCTTAACTTATTTGATGAAGTTTCAGTCAAGAATGTTAAAGTTAAGTATTATGTATTGTCCCTGTCACTCAAAATATTTCTTTGGAAATCATCTGTTACATTTATTTCAAATGATATAAGAAAAATATATGCATCCTTTACAAATAATGTTCAATAATTTGCAAAAATAAAAGTCTCCAGTGGCACAAAAATGATAGCAAATATTTATTAGGGCCATACACCAAAAATGAGGAAAGACATGACAATGATGTCTTAGAAATCATTATTTTCACATGAACATATCAAAGAAAGGACAGGATGTATAAATGAAAAGGGAAACAGAAAACATGAGAAAACTGAACAGTGACAGACAGGAGATAGAGAGAAACAGAGAATATCAAAAACAGAGGATGATGATGAGAAGGAGGGAAGTAATATCAAAATTAAAGGAAACAGAAGAAAACAGAAGAAAGCAAAGGAAATTGATGAAGTGACAGAAAATGTCACCACGAGTAACAACTTTTGTGCGTAAATCTATCATGTACAGGAGATGAAGGAAAATGGCAGGTTGGGTGGTGAGGCGTTAATTTTACTCCACAAATTGTCAAACAAAAAAGGAAGAATTAGATAGATAATGAAACAAGATACAGAAGAAGAGACGGAATATAAAGAACGAAAAAAGGAAAAATATCGGACAAGGTGAACCAATGGATATGAAGAGATATTAGGATACGTAGATTGATGACTTGAGAGGACAATAGAGAGAAGAGAGGAAAGAGGCGATCGAACTTAATTAGACGAGAAAATGATGAGTGATCCAACGGAGAACAAGCAGAACTCTTTTGGGGGGAGAAAGGCTTGCGGGTCTGAGAGCGGATCTCTCTGCCGAGAGAAAGATGGAGATTCACTGTTGCTGTGACGAGATGATTGGCACCTCACTTCTACGACCAGAGTCACTGCTTTGGCGATTGGTGACCGAATGAGAGTCAGCTGGTTCTAAACGGGAGCATTTCTTCAAGGTGAGAATGATGTTCGTAGATAGAATTTGGAGAGATTGAGATCTGCTGTATACAAGTGGGACTTATGGGAACGATAAGAACTGAAAGAGAGTGGTAGCACTCAAATAGATTTGGCAAGATGCATCAAAACATACACGCTCTCGCTTGAGAGAATCAAGGTAGCGAACAACGAGAGAACTAATTAGCAAAAAAATCGCATTCAAAAACATACATTTAAGAATACATTTATTCTTAAACCTTGATAATTATTACAACATGTGCACACTCGTCTCTCTACAGAACTGTGGATTACAAACACTAATTAATGGATCTTATCTTTTGGGTATTGATTGGGACTCCTACCGCATCCTGACTAACCAGCAGACGAACATTTTCGCGCTTACATTTCTTTTTTTCCCAGACTGCACGGATCCATATAATTCCAACGGTGGATGATTCATAGAACGCATCATGATATATTTACACGCATACGTTTTATTCTAAGATCTCATAGTTGTCTCTATGCCTGGACCGCCTTTATGATTTACATTAATTAAACTAGCAAGAGAATATTTAGATGTTGTTCAAGAAATATAACTGAAATGTAAAATTATTTGGTATTTGTATAAATTGTCTGGTCAAGATATTACAGAGGAAAATAACATTCCTAAATTTAATTGAAAAAAATAAAATAGGTACTGATACATATCTTGAAATATACAGAATATGTAAATACAATTAGGCAAATTTTCATCTATTCCCTCCATATGTAATTGTCAATACATCCCTGCCTATGACAGCTTCGGTATTGGCCATTGGGGAAGAACAGATATTGGCAAATGTTAGCAAACATTTATCCCACATATGTTTAACATAAAGAAGGTTTCAGATTTGACAAATCTTACATAATACTAATCGAGTTGATTACAAAACATAATCCGATATCATGTCTCTATCAAAAGAAAAGCTGCGCTCTCAAAACATAATTATTTTTACTAGGTCATAAAGATTCATTAATGATGAATATGAACTATATTCATTCTGTCTCATATGAAATAGGAAAAAAAAAACTACTCCCTGTGCAGTTGACATTATGAGCTCACGAAGTTGAATTCTGACAATCTGTGTAAGGAGGTTGTGAGCTCCACTGGAACATAACTAGTACCACCAAATGTGGGAAAGTGGAACATTTCTACATAGGGAAACTTTTTCTCATCACAAACTGTGTCATTCCCATCTGCTAGGCTGTTGCACAGGAGACCTCGAGTAGCTCCTTACGAGTGGTGCACGCGGGAGTATTCAAAGAGAGTGCTGAGTCAAGATCAAGTGCACTGAAAAGTCGACATAAGGAATTGTATAATGATTACAAACGAATTTTTTTTAGTAGTAAGACTTCTAAAGCTATAATGTTAGCGAGGGCACTAGTTATTGAATGTGAGAGTGTAAAGTATTAGAACATGTAGTACTTGGGCTGATTTCATTGATGTTGATGCAGCAGGACTGTGAACTGGTGAGATCTTTGTTGCAAAGTTTGTGAAGGTTCTGCGAGTTAAACTTGTTCGCAGTTTTGTTGGTCATTTAATACGGGTAATGGTACAGAGGGGACATTGCTAGGGTATGTAGGAGCGACTTTCACTGCCAAAGCTCAAACAATGAGGGGATTGCGAGCGGGCTTTTACTGCAGTGGACAGAGACATCCCGGAATCTAATGAACAAAGTATTTTTTCAAACAATTCACAGTGGGAAAACATAAAAAGAATTTATAAATTGAATGAAAAACATAAAGTGTTAGAAACATTCAGGTGTCCACAGTGATCAAGTTTAATTTGAAAGAAGGACAGAAGAGTATTGGTCACATAACTATGGTATTGTTGTTATATAACCAAACATACTTTTGGTAGGTATAGGTGGACAGATTGGCTTCTTGTGACATATTCATGTACACATTTTTTGGACATATATAATAGCTAATATCAGTGTGATAGGTATGTATAGCAATGACTTACATAGTGATTCAGAACAAGCATTTTATAAGGAAGACAATTTGTGGGGTGCATAAATAATGAACATTTTATACATGTAAACATTGATAGGATAATAATATCATAGAAAGCGTAGTGCAGCAAATAATAAGATTGGAAATAAGCAGAATATTCTAGATACCTGGTTCACATCAATCAAGTGTTCATCTTCCGGTTCATTGGCACAGATGGGGGGGACATCTTTAGGAAGTGGTTACTTAAGGATTAGAAATAAAAAAGACAATGAAAGATAAGAATTGAAAGTAAAAGAAAGAGACGCACTAGAGAAGAAGCGATGAACAAATTTCTAAGACGTTGAAAGGAGGAGTAAACCAAGAGAAAAGGAACGAGTAAGAAAAGAATGAAGGAGAATTCTCTTCCAATAGTATAAGATGGCGCGTAGATCGGCAATTATAAAAAGCTCAAAGTCATGTTATAAACAGGGCGGGGTTCAAGGAATTTTTAGTAGGTGGGAAAAGGTACAAGTGAGAGAAGAGAGAGGAGGGTAACAGCAATAAATCGTAAGGGGGCTGACCCAAAAAATAACAAAAATTAGAGGAGAACTGCCACTTCGAGAGATATTCAAACGACGATTATGAGGATAGAGAAGTTACACATGATAGTGTATATTTAATATCTATGAGTAATACGGGACGCTAAGAGTGAGAAGAAGAAGAGAAAGAGAAAAGTGTGGCAAGCAAATTTATATGAGGGTATCAATGTACGAAATACTGTGATAGTATCATATATTTATAGATTATAAAATTTAAATTAATATATATAAAAAGGATTTTAAAGGGGTCAAGGAAGATACTTGAGGAAGGGAAAAGAAGAGTATGGGTGTAAGGGCGACAATGATTGGTGGCCAAATCAGATTGGGCTAAGGGAGAGGAAGAGAAGAGAAGAGAAGAGGTATAAGGTGAGAATGAGAAGAGAAGAGAAGGAGACAGACGACAAACCGAAGTGAAAATAGGGAGTGGCCACAGAAGAGAGAATGAAAAGAGAAGACAACAGGAACTTCTGGAGGTGGTAATGAGAAAGAGAAGAGTAAAGAGAAGAGAAAGAAGACGATAGGAGAGGATATATAGAGGAATGAGATGAGACAAGAGGGTGTAAAAAGAGGCAAAGAGATGACATCAGAGAGAGTAAACGCATGATATGTATCTATTTCTTAGTTGGCTTTAACAAAATCAAAGAACATTATTGAGCTTGAACACAAATTATTAATAGTGGGATAAGAGACTGATCTCAGTACCTGACAGTAGATAGAGGCTTTTCTGGGATGAAGAGAGAGAGATAATAAGACGTAAAGAATGAGTAGCCCACGAAAAACGTATTGCATTTAAGATGGAAGAGAGAATATAACAAAAGCAGAGGACCCGATGCGCAAAGAAAAAAATTTTGAGTCATGTATCCATCTACATCGACCGGTCATCTAACTCATCTCTGCCTGGGAGAGAAGAAAAATTAGGAAAGAGGCGAACAAAGAAGAAAAAAAAGGGTATGCGAAGGTCCAGTGCTTTGTCTGACATGAAGTGAGGTCCACCTGCTATGTTCCGACTGCTGTGAAGGTCCTGTAGAGAGAGGAGAGAGAGAGACTGAGAGGAAAAGAGGCATCGCGAGCTTAGCCCATTAGGGAAACCATATCTCCATCCATGGTTTTCTGGTAAGAGAGAAATTTTAGTGGGACAGAAAAGAGAGACAAACAGAATTCATTAACACAAACAAAATCACATAGCAAAAATGCGCCCACTCTATAATCCCAGAGTTTAACAACAACAGGCAAAAGCCCAAAGACAAACCAGAGTGGTGATGAGCCTCAATCATCAACGCAACACCCTGGTATTACCTCGCCACCCACCCGCCGTCCCTCCAAGCGGCCGGCACTTCGCAACCCCAAAGCGCCTATGCGCATCAGGTATTTTGAGTGCCTCCCAGATATTGTTGTTTTTCAAGGATAGGCGGTGACTCGTGGCGTCCCCCAAAATGCCTCACAAGTGCCACAACTTTACGATGAACAGTTCATTTTACTCACTCGACTTCTTTTGGCATCAACGTGGCGGGGGTTGGGGGTATTTAATTTTCATGGCTCAAATTTGGACGGTTGCGCGCGTTTGAAGTCGGATTTTTCGCTCCTTGTTTGAACCTTGTTTTGGGAAAGGTATACACACACGACAAACAATCATGCCAGTGAACCCGCCAATACGTGGCCCTGCGCAACATGTTATAGTAACACACACACGCACAACGGAACCGACACGAAGATACATGTACTAATGGGTTTTGCACTATTTATTGCGTGCATCTTGCAGCTCAGAACGGCGGGTTTTCTACTCTCGCTTATCCCCCATTTATGCCCCACTCGCACCTTAATCCAATTTGACTTCCCATAATTAACAATCCCCACACCTACACAGAAAGAAACCTCTACATTTTACGCGCGAACTATCCAAGAAACATCAAGACCCTGGAATAAATTCCGCACAGGTCTTCTCGGACATAATGCTCCGAGTGTCTCCGTTCAGAACAAAAAACATGGCGCACTCCAACGATGGAGAAGGAAGCACTTGGACTCGATGTCAGCCGGACCACTCGCACATGAGAAAACATGTGAGACACACGTTTCTTTCACTCGCGCGGTCGCTCCAAAACACTCTCGCGTACGTGTGGGCACACCACGATTCCTATTGAATTTCATATGCCAATTACTAACCCGCCAAATGGCAATAATCTACAGCTTCGGCAGGACCAGAGACTTGTTCGAAAGAAACCACTCCAGCGCCTTTTAGGACGTGAATTTACCGCGATGTATACCATCGGTGAGCTAGGTTTATATTAAACGGATGCATTACCAATGCTTTTAAACAGCGTCAGTACGTAGTCTAAATTGCTATGGCAAAATTATTTTCACACACCAAAGTAGAACCATAACTCATTTGCAAACGTGTCCCAACAGGACTAACAACACACAAAACGTGGCACACATGTACGTATATCTAATTTCCTACTAATGGGACACATACACATACCCATGGTACTATGGTATATTGTCCCACATAAAAGCATAAATAAAAACACACGAGGATTCCATAACAAACGCCACACTAGAATATCTTTCTAGAAGTGATAGAGGGAGTCTAATTATAAAATCCAGCCCTTCCTATGCCCAGTCGAATTATTTCACACTGCTGGATTATATGTAATGTGGAGTGAACGAAAACACACCAACAACCACTTCATCACTCATCTTACATTCTTCTATCAATGGACAAAATTTCTATAACTCTGACTACGTCAAAAATGATGATATGCATGTAGTATAAAATAAAACACCATACACCCACACCTCTAAAACCACAACATAATCTAGCGACACTAGCAACCCAATAGCACACACCTTAATAACAGGTCAACAAAATACACGTTTTAAAACAACGCTTACCTGATTCCCGCTCTATTGGATCAGGAACACGTTCTCAATTATGGCTCCAGCGTTGGAACTAGGACGGAGCCACAGTGGCGGCTTAGCTCCAATCTGTTGACGCCGAACTCCGTGGAAAGGCTCGAGGCTCAATAGTCCACACCACGGCACCGAGACATGGCTCTAGCGTCCATCCTATAGTAATCATTTGAAGATATGGACGTGATTTATCTCACTTGTAATCATAAGTTGCGTCATTTAATTAAAATCAGCGCTGCACTAGACTAGTATCTAATCTTGCACCCTTTCGTTGTAGACCTTATTGTATGACATTATGTCTCAATATAAACCAGCTTTTTATAATTATTTTCCATATTGAATATCATCAATCCATTGATTATTGTATATCATTGTTGATTATATTTATTTCTCTCATTTTATAAATTTTTTTCTATTATTATTGTTGTTTATCGTTATCAGTTATATTAATGATTATTCAGTGTTGATCTATTGTCATTATTATTTCATTTCTATTATCATTGTTGTTGTTATTATTATTATTATTTATTATTATTATTATTATTATTATTATTATTTATTATTATTATTATTATTATTATATTATTATTTATATATTATTATAATTATTATTATTTATTATTATTACTTATTATTTTATTATTATTTTTATATTATTATTATTATTATTATTATTATTATTATTATTATTATTATACATTATTATTATTATCTTTGAAGTAATCATGGTAATATCATTATTATTATTATATAATGATATTTATATTTATTATTAGTTGTATTATTACTTACTTATTATATCTTCATTATTATTATTACTACATTAACTTATTATCCATTCAATCACACTACATAATGTATTATTATTATCACTTTCACTTATTATTATTAATTAATTATATTATTGTTATATTTTATTCATCTATTATCATCAATACATTGTGTCCCTGGAAGGGTATTATTATGGTTAGTGCGTTATCTGATTATTGTGTCCCTTATATCATATTATGTATGTATTGAATCTATTATTATCATTTTATATCATTATTGACCATTATATTATTATATTTTATTATTAGATCATTATTTCCATATTATCTCTATGCGATTTATGACATCATCATCTTATTATTATCATTATTGATTCTATTGTTATTATTCATCATCCTCGATAATCATATGTTCGATTTCTCTTCACCTCTTAATTATCTCCTTATTATTTTTCTCCCCATAACTATTGGCTTTTTATTTAGTTTACTATTTTATTTCTAGTATCTCTTATTTATCATTAGGGCTTATTATTATATTCTTGTGTATTCTATTATTATTATTATCTAAACTTAATTATTGATTTAGTATTAGTATTTTTTTATATCATTATGGTTATCATTATTTACTGTGTTGATTATCTCAATATTAAAATATTATTATTATCATTATTATTACTTATTATCATCACCATCTTAATTAATTAGCATTATCATTATATTATCTTATCATAGTAGTAGTAGTCTACTATTATCATTTGTATTATTGTTATCACTATCATATTATTATTATTGTTATCATTACTATCATTAATGTGTTATTATACGAATGATTACCATTACTATTATTATTATTTATATCATTATCATCATTACCAACCACTACCATTGTACTTATCATATATCATTGTCATTATTACCGTTATCATCATTATTGCTATTATTTTTTTATGATTATTATTAGTGTTAATTAGTTACTGCCATTATAATTTTTTATCACTGTATTCTTTTACCTCATTATTTACATCAGTATTATTTAGATATTGTTTATCATTATTATCATCATTATCATTATATATATAATGGTAATGAAACTATTATTTATCATGATTATTATGGATTAT
>NW_020871665.1:56108-58608 GCF_003789085.1 Penaeus vannamei | reverse complement strand
AAGATTAATATTGTGGTGCGTGCACCGTGTGTGTGTGTGTGTGTGTGTGTGTGTGTGTGTATATTGTCAATCATCGTTGTTGTTTGTTGTGTGTGAAAAGATGTGTGTGTGGAATGTGTTTGGCATAAATTATGTTGTGTACGAACGGACGGACAAACGTGTTGATAGTTAAAGACTTTGTTTCATTTTCCCCTCCCCTCTCGTAAATCAGCTCATGTCAAATTCTGATAGATATTTTACAGAAAAAAAGGTCCTAGAAATACCATAACTACCCACACACCACAACTTCCTTTTCCTATTCGAAACCCAGCCACAAAACAAACAAAACACCACACACACACACACACACACACACACACACACACACCGATATCCACATACACAAACACCCCCGTGTACAACCCACATAAAGCTCACCGGAAGAGGTCAAAGAGAAAAGCCCCGAAGAAAATAGAGAATAGCAAAAGAAAGGAAGGAAGATTACGTGGAAAGGGACGGCCGCCACGTACATGTTAGCGGGACATCTTGGTGCATAACAACTAGGGCAGTCGGGGATTGCCGTGTGAAGGCGAAACGAAAGGGAGAGAGAGAGAGAGAGAGACTGAGAGATGGAGAGGGATGGAGAGAGGAGAAGATAAAGAGGAGGGATGGGAGGAGATGAGAGGGAGAGGAGAAGAGGGAGGGAGTGATCGGGGAGAGATGGAAAGATACGGAAGTAAGAGTAATACGAATGGGACACTGGAGAGATACCGATTGGAAGACCGAATGGGGAAGGGAGAAGGAGTTCAGAAAAGAGAGGAGCTCAGAGGGTGAGAAGGGGGATGGAAAGGAGGAGAGAGAGAGAGAGAGAGAGAGAGAGAGAGAGAGAGAGAGAGAGAGAGAGAGAGAGAGAGAGAGAGAGAGAGAGAGAGAGAGAGACAGAGACAGAGAGACAGAGAGAGAGACAAGAGAGACAGACCAGAGACAGAGAGACAGACAGAGAAGAAGACACAGACAGACAGAGACAGAAGAGACAAACAGACAGAAAGAAGCGAGCGAGCGAGAGAGAGAGCAAACGAGAGCCAAAGAGAGAGTGAAGAGACCAAAAAAACGAGACAAACGTAAGCGACCAAAGAAAGAGGAAAAGAGGCAGGAACAAAAACGGGAAACGAAGGGAGCGACACCCGGGGCAAAGCAACGCCCCGGGAAGGAACCTGAGCCGACCTGATGACCTGATGATGATGATGATGACGATGATGACCTCTCGACCGGCGTCACCGCTCGGAAAATCACGGATCAGAGAACAACGCAAATATCAGCAAATAAGTCAACATTTCTCCCTTCTTTTCATCCTTTACATTCCTTTTTTTATCCCTTCCATTCCTCTTTCGTTCCAGTTCTCCGTTTAGCACCCTTCCCTACTCCACATATATATGTCCATTTGAACTTATCACTTCGTTAACTTTACCGATGGTTATTGCCACAGGACTGATGATAAAAAGGAAAATTTGATGTGTTGCATGCGGTGCCTATCAATATTGCAAAGAGAAAATGGATGTGACAACGGGTGCTGGAGAGAGAGAGAGAGAGGCGGGGGGGAGAGGGAGAGGAGAGGAGAGGAGAGGGAGAGAGAGGGAGAGGAGAGGAGAGAGGAGAGGGAAAGGGAGAGGAGAGGAGAGAGAGAGAGAGAGAGAGAGAGAGAGAGAGAGAGAGAGAAGAGAGAGAGAGAGAGAGAGAGAGAGAGGAGAAGAGAGAAGAGAGAGAGAAGAGAGAGAGAGAGGCAGAGAGGAGCAACTGCAACTATGTAGAATAATGCAACATTATAGTTCAACGCTCAACTTGACAACAGTGGCCGCCATGTGGTCTGCACTGCATCATAAAGTTTTATAATTTGATAGTAACATTAACCCGCGAAAGCCAGTTCTGCAATCATACGGGCACGTCAACCGCATAAAACTATATAAACTCTAAAACATATCACACATGATTTTCAAATTACACATGACTCAGATGGAACGAGTGATGAGCGTAGCCCTCCTTTTTTCTCTCTCTCTCTCTCTCTCTCCTTCTCCCTCTCTCCCTCCCTCCCTCCCCTCTTCTCCTCCTCCATTCCTTCCTCCCGCTCTTCCCTCCCTCCCCTCCTCCCTCCCTCCCCTCTTCCCCTCCCCCTCCCTCCCCCTCCCTCCTTCCCTCCCTCCCCTCTTCCCCTCCTCCTCCCTTCCTCCCCCCCCTCCCTCTTCCCCTCTTCCCTCCCCTCCTCCTCTCCCTTCCTTCATTTACAGAGCATACACATCTTGAAGTCAAAGATAAGGTGGTTCATAAATGCTAAGGAGGAGATGCATATTTACTTTACATCTTGTCGGAATAAGAAATCCTGCTAAACCATATGGAAAATTAGGAGAGCATCAGGCTTATCTAGATATGTAAATGAAGATCCATCTGGGTTATTATGAAAGGTATTTTACATAAACAGATGATCAGTTAGGTCATTATGTGTCCCCTGTCTGTTTTATTGTACTTT
>NW_020871665.1:51108-53608 GCF_003789085.1 Penaeus vannamei | reverse complement strand
GGATCTTAACCGCTACCCTTTAGCCTTATGAAGCCGAACACCTGTTTTCGCGTCCTGGAACCCTTCCGCTCCCCCCCATCGCCTGCCAACACCACGGCCGTCCCTCTGCCACGGCGCCGGTAAGGAATGCCTGAATGGCCGAATCACGGGGTCGAGGAAGACGTCCGGTAAGGCATCCAACCTGCGATTTTAAGACGAGACTAAATCGCTAAAGAAGACACCCCAGTTATAAACAAAATCAAACACGTGGCAACGCGCGCGACTGCAACACAACGCGCGGAAATAATGATGCAGGAAAAACAACTCCTGACATCGTGTTGATCATTTTGACATCACGGCACATCAGAACTTCTAATTATATTAAGGAATTTCAGTTATTTCAAAATGTTCGACAGCATCTAACAGCGTACCTGATTTTCCGAGCTAGTGAACCGAAATAAGAGCAGGTGATGATAACCAATATGCAGATGAACAGACGCATGAATATCTGGATTATGGATTGAAATGAGAAGCGCGCCTAACTTAGACAAATGAATAGAACAAAACTTATGAGTAATCTAAATACTAGAAACAAAAAAAAAAATAATAATAATAATAAAAAATAAATCGAACAAAATGCACAAAAATGAACGATAACCACAGATAAAAAAAATCCCATAAATGCCAGAAATTCTCCAATCGATAAACGCCAACCACTTCTTCTCGGCCCAAGTGCGCCACCTCTTCGGAGAAGCTTCCCGTCAGATGAGTCTCTGAAGCTACGACTTAACCAATATTACATCTTTTCATGTCTATACGTCTTACTGTCTATTCCCCCTTCTTATGGAATCCATTTCACTGTGATAACAATAATAGAGCAATAAATTAAATAAACTGCGCGTTATCCACTGCAGTGTAGGTTGGCGATAAAACCGAAACACGAGAAGGCGATATCGACTTCAAAAGACTTTAATCTTCAAGAAAATGAGGACAAAGAAAGAGAGAGAGAGAGAAAACAGCGCCGAAGTGATTTGGAGAATGCAGACAATACGACACTATTCAGGATGACCGGGAGGGAGAGGGAGGGAGGGAGGGAGAGGAGAGGGAGAGAGGGAGGAGGGAGGGAGGGAGGGAGAGGAGGAGAGGAGGAGAGAGGGAGGGAGGGAGGGAGGGAGGGAGGGAGGGAGGGAGAGAGAGAGAGAGAGAGAGAAGAGAGAGAAGAGAGAAAGAAAGAGAGAGAGAGCGAAAGAAAGAACGATAGAAAGAGACAGAAAAAAAGAAAGAAAGACCAAGACAGAGTCTGAGTCACAAAAGCAGAAGAAAACAAACCCGCCCCCCAAAGACGACACAGCTGTCCCCTCGCCAGCCCTCCCTCCCGAGACGAGTGCCTTTGAGCCCGTCTTGAAGTGCACAAAAAACCGCGGTTCTCTTGGTTCCTACGCCATTGATCGGGACTTAATGTAGAAAGCCCAGGTCGCGTCTTGACCTCGCCACGACCTCCGTACTTCCGCTTCGCTCTGAAGATCTTGCGGGGGATCGTAGTGACACGAATCACTTGAATCATACCGAAAAAGGAAGTGAACTGAGCGCCTTACCGTGGAAAACGATAGCCTTGTCCTCCCTCTAGTTCCTGAATGCATTAATGGAGATTGGAATGATATAAACTATTTTAATATCTATAATGTGATTGGATTCTACAAGGGAAAATACAACAGTCTTCTCTCACTTAACATATATCCTGATTCTAATTTCTAAGTGACAGTAATACTTTGGTTGATTAAATATACTATAATATATATATATATATATATACATATATATATATATATTATATATATATATATATATATATATATATATATATATATATATATATATATATAAAATATATACTGAATTGACCTACACTCGCGGTGTCTGTCCCTTCATGTCACGTGACATTGCATCCATCACCTCATGTCTCCTTTAGCTTCTAAATATTCTAATGCTATTAATAACCATAACGACAAAACATGAATGCAATAATGGACTGCAATGATTTTACCGACAGGAATAGTAACAGACCCGCTTACGTGAGTTGGAGGAACAAATGGGTTTGTGTCTCTGCTTCTTTATTGCCTTTGGTGTGTTACTGTATCGTTTGGGTTCTGCGCGAATATATAAAGGTTTTTTCTTTCATTCTTTCTTTGATTTTGGCGTGCGTTCGCGAGTGAGTGATGTGTGTGTGTGTGTGTGTGTGTTGTGTGTTGTTGTGTTGTTGTTGTTGTTGTTGTTTTTGTGTGTTGTTGTGTGTTTGTGTTGTGTGTGCGTTTTGGTGTGCGTGTGCCCGTGTGCGTGAGTGTGTGCGTATGCTTGAGGGGATGGGTATGGCTATGACTGCACGTATGAACATGTGAGCGTACAACCTACCTACCGTACCCACTAGCATACAAATACGTGCGAACACCGGATACGTGTCAGCGCGTGTGGCCAGCCCAGCGTCGTGCGTTCGGATACACACAAATACCGAAGGAACAGCATC
>NW_020871665.1:31108-48608 GCF_003789085.1 Penaeus vannamei | reverse complement strand
GGTACTTGTCATAAGTGACTGCGACGTCGGTTTACACGCACTGAACATCACTTGCTCCCCTCGAGTACGTACTCTGCATAAAGAGGACATGACTAGGACATGACTACACTTTCCTGCCGCGATGTCTGTCGGTGTCTTAAGGCGTGGATCAAAACCCGTGGATAAGCGGATCCAAGATGGCCAGTGCCGCGAATGGTAAGGACCGACAATATACGTAAATGGAAAAGAAGGAGAAAGAACTTAACATCGATTCGGCGCGTTGTCATACGGCCAGAATGTCTGTTATATACTGTTATTATGCGAAAAAAGTACAATAACACTTGGGCTTCTTGACGCACACGACAAGACACTTGCAGAAAATTACAAGAAAATCTAACACTTTGGCTTCTTGACGCACACGACAAGACATTTGCAGAAAATTACAAGAAAATCTACACTGAGAGTATCGTACACACAACCTACACCTCGGCAAGAGAAGCAAGAAAGAGTTATACAAGCGCCCATCGAGAGTACCTCCTCGCTTGGCTTCATGATTACGGCAACGAGATCGTCTTCCTGGGGGTGACTCCGGACTTCGAAAACGTCTACGAGCCGTGCAATAAAACGTCTCGGAGATCGTGGGCTCCAGCATAATTCCCCGTGGATTATTCAGCCCCGCGTTAAGCCGGGCGAGAGTTGAAACAAGTTGGTGTAGATATGCAAATACGACGCCCGCGTCATGGTTTCGGAAGGTCCTTTCGAAACCATGACGAGGGGTGGTAGCGAGGTGCGAACGACGACGCGCGCGCGCCCCGTAATTCGTTGAGTCCCGTAATTCGTGGAGCGGCGTCTTTGCAAATTTCATCTCAGGCCGGATAAGGAAATCAGTGCGAAATCAGGGCCCGCTTCCGGACCATTCGCCTCGCCCAGACGTCCCTCTCGTCCCATTGCCGAGACTTTTTTCTTTCCTCTTCGTCTCCTCCTCCCCTCTCTCTTCCCTCTTCGTCCTCTCCGCCCCTCCTCTTCCCTCTTCCCTCTCGCCCCTCTTCTCTCCCCCTCTTCGTCCATCCACCCCTCTTCTTTCTCTTCGCCCCTCTTTCTCCCCTCTTCGTCCCATCCGCCCCTCTCTCTTCCCTCTTCGTCCTCTCCGCCCCTCTCTCTTCCTCTTCTTCTCTTCCTCTTCGTCCTCTCGCCCCTTTCTCCCCTCTTCGTCCTCTTCACCCCTTTTCTCTTCCCTCTTCGTCCCATCCGCAACCCATCTCCTTCCCTCCTCTCCCCTTATCCTACCGCACCACGCTTGTCTCCAATATCTCCCCCCCCCTTCCCCCTTCCCTCTTCCCCCTTCCCTCTTCATCTCCCTTTTCTCCCCGACCGCATTCTTCTCGGTCGCCAGCGCCCGCCCGCCTCAACAACTCACTCTCCTCCTCCTCCACGACAGAAATTCCAGCCCGGACAGAATGAGCACCTCGTGAGGACTAACCCCACGACGGCCCGCTCCCAAGAAGAAATACGAAGGAGAGAACGGAGGGGGTGAGGGGGGAAAGGAAGAATAGGCGGGGAGAGGAGGAAGGGGAAGGGGTAGGAGGAAAGGCGGGGAGAGGAGGAAGGGAAGTGGGGGTGAGGGGAAATAGGCGGGGAGAGCGAGGAAGGGGAAGTGGGGAAGAGTGGAATGAGTGGAAAAAGCAGAGCGAGGAGGAAGGGGAAGAGGAATAGGCGGGGCGAAGAGAAGGAAGTGGGGAAGTGGGGAAGAGTAGAAAGGCGGGGCGAGAGGAAGGGGAGTGGGAAAGTGGAAAGGAGTGGAAAGGTGGAAGAGAGCAGGGAGGGGAAGTAGGAGGGAAGAGAAAAAAGACTACAAGAGGAAGAGAGTGAGAGATAGAGGAACAGAATGAGAAGAGGGAGAGGAGCGGAGAAAGAGGAAACAGGGGAGAAGAGAAAGAGAAAGAGAAGGAAGGAAAGAAGAAGAAGAAGAGAGAGAAGGAGGGAGAAAGAGATGAAGAGGAAGGAAAAGAGAGGTGCAAACGGTGGTGTGTGGAACCAGGAAAAGAAGTTAAAAAAAGGAAATGGTGGAAAGAAATGAGAAAGGGAAGAAGGTAAAAAAAAAAAAAAAGAGAGAAATGTTACACGTAATTTTCCGGTCGGAAATGTCTTTCTTTTTTATTGCGGAGTGTAAACAATGTTCTTTCTTTATTTACTCTCGTCTTCTTCTAGCTGAAACCAGAGGATCAAGTAAGGGCCCTTGTTTAAAATTTAATGAATTCCTCCCCATTGTGAAGAAACCTGTACGACTCAGTGTTCAAATTCTTAAAGTTATCTTTATTGGTACTAAAAAAATCATGTGTTGTTCTGCGAGGCTATTGAGTGGAGTGTGGGCGTATGAACGAGAAGGCTGGAGGAATCTGAGATAGATCATGAGGATTAGTAGATTAGGTTTGTGGGTGTGCGGGGGGGGGTGACGATTTCATGTTTGGATGAGAAATGAGTATTAGACTTTGAGTCATAGGCCAAAAGAAAGGGAGAAAAAAAAGAAGAGTGCAGAGGAAGAGAAAAAAAAAAAAAAAAAAGAAAAGGGTGGCGGAAGTGTGTTGAGACCCCTTTCGCGTATTTTTAAAATAATAAACGTGTATACCATCTACACGCATGTGTTCATTGTGTGTCTCCGCGAGTAACCTGAATAAGGACGCAAATGATCAACTCACACACAACCGTATTACATATGAAATTACCAAATGCACTCGGAACGGATGGACCGCAGAATTCGGATATTGCAATGGGAGGAAGTTTAAGAATCATGGAACAGCATTTTTGATTAGATTGGTCGAGAAAAGAGTCAGTCAAACCTTTTAATTATTGTAAGCTACGTGTGGGCATTTTTTTCTCTGCTGCTTGTTTGATGACTTTTTTTTTTCTTTGGTTGTCTACGTCCTATTTTTTGATGGTCGTTTCTCGTTTTTTGTTTGTCTTCATACTGTCTGGTCCTTTTTTTTTTCTTTTATTTTTCTCTATTTTTTTATTTTTTTTCTTTCATCTTCCGTTGCTTTGTCTTACATGTTATAATACGACATTAAATCCTATTTTATAATGAAGCGTGTTATATGCAATAACAATGACCAAAACATTAACACGACGCCTTGTAGAAATTCCAAGTATTGCTTAACTTCCCTTCAAAATGGCTTTTCCCCTCACGCATAACTTTCATGCAGCCTCTAAAACACCCACTGATAACCAGTTCCTTGCCAACTTTTCCTATGCTGTTTAGCATCGAAGGAAATTACCTTTCCTTTTCGAAGAATTCAACATCTCATTTTCTTTCTTGCTTTCTTTTTGTACAAAGCCCAAATGCACTTGCAAGGTGATCGTATTTCACATACATTGCTGCCGTTCTCCATCGGGCCTGAAAAAGCTCCGACGTTACTTTTTTTTGCCTATTCCCTTTGCCACTCTAACCCCTATTGGCACGTAACCTTTTGCACGTGTAACCTTTGGGCACCGCTGTACCTTTTCGGCACCGTAACCTATGGCACTGTAACCTTTGACACGTGTAACCTTTTGCACGTAACCTATTGCACTAACCATTGGCACTTAAACCTGTGGCCACTGTAACCTTTTGGCACTGTAACCTTTTGGCACTGTAACCTTTTGGCACTGTAACCTATTGGCACTGTAACCTTATTCGCACGTTGTAACCTATGGCACTGTAACCTTTTCGCACTGTAACCTTTTGGCGGCCCACTGTAACACCTTTTGGCACTTTAACCTTTCTGCGCACCTCTATTATTTGCGATTTTCCATTCTTTTACAATCATAATAAAGACGGTAGAATATTCATCCGTGAGATCATGATAGTCGTTAGATGTTGACATGTTCGCTCTGATAATCTAATAAAGATGAAACTATTTATAATATAGATCAAGGCTGTTGCGTTTTGCCTTTGCGCGCCAGCTGAGTTGTGCTGGTGTGATTTGGGATGTGTGTGTCTGTGTGCTCTCCTGGTGTGTGATGTTGTGTGTGTGTCACCATGTGTGTGTGTTGTGTGTGTGTGGTATTGTGTGTTGTGTTGTCCTTGTGGTGTGTTGTTGCCGGTGTGTGTGTCTTGTGTGTGTGTTGTGAGTGTGTGAGTGACGTGAGTCGAGTGAGTGAGTGACCAGTGAGAGTGAGTGATCAGTGATAGTGGAGTGACGTGATGATTGAGTGATTGGAGTGATGAGTGAATAAATAAATATATAAAATAAATAAATAAATAAAAATAAATATAAATAAATAAATCAATATAAATAAAAAAAAATGGACTGACTGGACTGACTGACGGGACGAAGCGAAGGTAGTGAGGAAGTAAGTGAAAGAGGCGTGACGTGAGGGTCGATGCACGCGACCCACCGAGGAGCGCCCCCGCGGGATGGCCGGGGACCGGCATGACCTACTGGCCCAAGCCGGCCCAATTGGCCCGGGCCCGGAGCAACCAGGACGCCAAGGTCACGGCGACCCGTCATCGAGAAAGAACCAAGAAAGGAGGACAGGACCGTCGCGGACCCGAGGGAATCGCTGGGCACCTGGATAGAAGGGGGCGTCCGGAGAGGCAAGGAAAGCTGGAAATAGATAAAGAGAGGAGAAGCAGGAGAAAGAAAGGGCGAGAGGCCAGAGAGAGAGAGAGGGAGAGTGAGCAGAGAGAAGATGTTTTTTTTTCTTTTGTTTTTTTTTTTTTATTTTTTGAAGATGGATTTTGAATGTTTGATTGTAGAGAGATGATTTTTAAGTTTTTTGTATGAGTGTTTTTTTGTTTTGTTGATTGTTGTTTTGATAGAGAGATTTGAGAGAGTGAGGAGAGTTGATTTTATTGAGTGATTTTGTGTGAGATGTGGTTGTTAATTTTTTTTTTTTTCGAGAGATTTTTTGATATTTTGTGTATATTTGATTTAATTGATTTAGTTGTGAATGTAGTTTGTAGAAGAGATGAGAGATAGATATAAAAAATAATTTTGATTTTATTTTTTTTTTTTCGATTTTTTATTTTGTAATGTTAGAAGCGTTCTTGTCATTTCTTTTGGTTTTTCATTTTTATTTTATTTCTTTTTAATTCTATTTAATTGAATTAGAGAGAGTAGTGTTGATTATATGTCGTTGAGGGGGGGTTGGGATGAGACTGAGATGAGATTGATTATTTGTTTTATTGATGAGGATGATGAGATTTTTGTTGTTTTGTTGATTTTTTTGTATTTTATTTTTGCTTGATTTTTTTTTTGTTTATGAGAGATGAGATTGAGAGAGAGAGCAGAGAGATAGAGAGATTTATGAGCCGACGGATTGATTTGAGACTGACGGAGAAGTGATTATTATGCAGAGACATATTGAGTCAGATGTATGAGTAGAAGAGAGAAGATGGATATATTTGATGAGTAAGGATTTTAGTTTTGGTGTTTTGTGTTGGTATTTTGGTGAGGGTAGGTGAGGGAAGAGTGATGAGAATATGATAGAGACGGAGAATATAGAGAGGAGGCGAGAATGAGAGAGAAGATAATTTGATTTGAGCAGAATAGAGAGAGACAGATGAGATTGGTATGGATATATATAGAGTGTAGAAATGAGAGGAAAGAGAGAAATGAGTTGAGAGAAGAGGAGATGAAGAGAGAGAGAGAGGTATATGACTGAGAGGATTTTTGAGAGAAGAAGATAAAGAGAGAGACGGAGAAGAGAGAGAGAGAGAGAGAGAGAGAGAGAGAAGATGAGAGAGAGAGAGAGAGAGAGAGAGAGAGAGAGAGAGAGAGAGATGACGAGGAGAGAGAAGAGAGTGAGAAAAAAAACAATAATAATAATAATTCACACACTGATACATATAGCACAAAATCTACGTGCCTCAAATATACTCATCAGATACCTTCGTGTACTGTGGTTACTACAATCAACAAAAAGCAAGAATACCCTCCTATTGCAACATACCATACTGTGCCACCCTACACGTGCAACAGATGCGCAAATGGTGGGAAACTACCTTCTGTTTGCGCATGTTCCTTACGGTTCATTTTGAGTACCGGTATGGTTCATATCTTAAATAACCTTTAACCGCTTCTCTGACTATGAAACTATGATTTAGTTATTTATACGTATTAGTATTAGAACTGTTTTTTTTGATTTCGTCATCATAAATGTGATTGTTAAGCAAGTTTTCTAATCTAATTATACTGTTATTATAATCGTTTTCCTTATCATCATCATCACAATCATCACCATACCAGTCGCAAAATACCGAAACTACCTTTCTCGCCATGGAGAGTAAAAAAAAAAAAAATAATAAAATAAAAAAATAAATAAATAAATAAAAAAATATATATATATCATCAGAGGTGTCAGAAAGCGACTGCTGTGTGAGTGGGGGTGGGGGGTGGGGGGGGGGGCGAGTCAACAGGGTCAAAGGGGTCGTAGACTCGAAGGGTTAAAGTACTGGATAATCCACCTGTGACACTAGCAACCCACGCTTCGAACTCTCGTTGTAGTGGGACAGGGATGAGGGAGTGTGACGCAATACGCTATATCTAGAGGTGTGAGGAGACGCCGTACTACTATATACAATAAGCTTTCTCCTTTCTTTATCTCTCTTTTGGCTAAATAAATACCCTCTTGGCATCTTTTTATCCCTTTCTGCCACGCGTCCCCATCGCCGCGTGACGTCACTCCCGGCTTCAGTGTTACCAACCTCCTGTGTGGGAATAAAACCACGCAAGGCAATAGCGTTAGTATCTATTTAATGTCATTTTAACCACGATTATGTTATTATTATCACCACGTATTTACTGTATTATTGGTGGTTTAATATAAGGATGTTAATATCTGAAATATTTAGATTATTGGGTTTTTACTCTTAACATTTCTTCCTAGAGGAGGAAAATATGAAGGTTATTTAAAGTAAATCTTATAGCTACTACTTACCTGGAAGAATTCGTGAGACTATGATAAAGAAAATACATCATACAAATCATGAGAAAAAAAACACACACAGCTATCTCTTCCATCTATTTCTTACTATTTCAAAAGACTAAATTACATTCTACTTCTCCTCATATTTGAGACGACGTAAAAAAACAAAAACACACGCCTAAAAAATAAAAATACTTCAACTACATAATTTCCCGTCAACCACGATGATACATCTCATGCTGATCATAACGTGATATCTCACATCCTCTCTATTCTACTTCTCTACCATTACAAAATCATATACCGTATAGAAAAACACTGGATAAGGCGATGTGCTTACAGCCCATACTGTGTGTAAGCCCCCATACTATATATATCCATAAAAGAGAGAGAGAGAGAGAGAGAGAGAGAGAGAGAGAGAGAGAGAGAGAGAGAGAGAGAGACAGAGAGACAGAAGACAGAGACAGAGACAGAGACAGAGACAGAGACAGAGACAGAGACAGAGAGATAAAGAGAAAGAAAGAAAAAAAGATAAAGAAAGATAGAAAAATAAAGTAAACAGAAATCAATAAGAAAGACAAACCGATAAAGATAAAGATAAAGAAAGAGAAAGAGATCAAGAGAGAAACGGGGAACACCCAAGACGCCGCTGCCGACCACGGGGATAATTTCTGACGACGGGAAAGGAAGCGGAGAGGCTGGCGTAGCGTTTCAATGAGACCTGACACCGCCCTGCCAGACCCTGCGGCGCGGAGGACGGAAGGGAGAGGGAGGGAGGGAGGGAGGGAGGGAGGGAAGGAGGGAGGAGGAGGGAGGGAGGGAGGGAGGGACGCTAAAAGGATACGTAGATACATAGAGGGAGAGATACATGGAGAGAGAGACACGAAAAGGGAGATACAGAGAGAGAGAGAGACACGAAAAGGGAGATACAGAGAGAGAGAGAGACGCTAAAAGGATACGTAGATACATAGAGGGAGAGATACACGAAAGGGAGATACATGGAGAGAGAGACACGAAAAGGGAGATACAGAGAGAGAGAGAGAGAGAGAGAGACTAAGGAGAAATACAGGAGGGAGGGACGCTAAAAGGGAGATACATAGAGGAGAGATACATAAAGAGGAGATACAGGAGAGAGAAACACGAAAAGGAAGATAGAGAGAGACTAAAGAGGA
The DNA here is from genome assembly GCF_003789085.1 of Penaeus vannamei. Taxonomy (NCBI): domain Eukaryota; kingdom Metazoa; phylum Arthropoda; class Malacostraca; order Decapoda; family Penaeidae; genus Penaeus; species Penaeus vannamei. The sequence goes on along the minus strand of NW_020871665.1, from coordinate 40,551 downwards.
GATACATGGAGAGAGACACACACCCAAGAGTAGATATATGAAGAGAGAGAGAGACTAAAAGGGAAAATACAAGAGGGAGACGCCACACTCAAGGAGAGATACCTGGAGAGAGAGACACCGAGAGAGAGAGAGAGATGAGAGAGAGAGAGAGAGAGAGAGAGAGAGAGAGAGAGAGAGAGAGAGAGAGAGAGAGAGAGAAGAGAGAGAAGAGAGAGAGAGAGAGGAAATACATGAAGAGAGAGAGAGACTAAAAGGAAATACATAGAGCGAGACACACACTCAAGGGGAGATACATGGAGAGAGCGAGACACTAAAAGGGAGATACATAGAGAAATATAGAGGAAGAGGGACACTAAAAGGAAGATACATTGTGGAAGATAAAAACACTAAAGTAGACAGTGGAAACGAGACATTAAGAGACACTTGAAGGAAGATTGATAAAGGAAGAAATACATTATGATACACTAAAAGGACAATAAACATCAAGAAACACAAAAATAGGAGATCCACAGAAGATGCAAAATACTAAACGGGAGACGCGCAAGAGAGGAAGAGAGAAACCGAAAAGGAGATACAAAGAGACAAAGAAAGACACTGAAAGAGAGATGCTCTGAGACACAAAGACACTGAGAGACCAAGAGACAGAGATGCTCTGAGACATACAAAGACAGAATCTGAAAAAAAAAACGGGAGATAAAAAAAAAAAAAAAAAACATTGAAAGGAAGATGCCGAGAGAGTCACTGAGAGACACCAAACGGGAGATAACAAAAAAAAAAAACGAAAAAAACATTGAAAGGAAGATGCCAAGAGTGTCACTGAATCCGAGACAGCGAGAGAGAGCCTCGGGATTCTGATCGGGGAAGATTGATATCAAAACTATGGGCGAGTTCGATTTAACTTTTTTTATATCTCAAGTCTTAAAAAGTGCATTTGGGGGGGGGGGGGGATTTTACGAGGCGACGGAGAATAACGAACGGGGGAAGAGGAGGGAAACGAGAGTTATTACTGGAACTTGTCCTATCTACTGACTTCCTTTGTGACAACAGGAACGACCAACTATGACGGTAGATTTCTCAGTTGAAGGTTAAACGTGCGTGTGCATGTGTGTGGCGTGTGCGTGTCCCGTGTGCCGAGTGCGTGTGCGTGTGCGTGTGCGGCGTGTGCGTGTGTGTGTGTGTGTGCGTGTGCGTGTGTGTGTGTGCGTGTGCGTGTTGTGTGTGCGCGTGTATCATGATACATATGAATCGTTACAAACGAAATAAATCGGATTTAGAAATCTGAACCCTGCACATCTCTCAAGAAAAGCGATCCGGATTTCCAACGACTTCCGGCATCATACTCCAGGGAGACATAGAAGCTGCGCCCCACCAAGACGAAACGCTAGACTGATAAATAGCTGCTAGTTCGCATCCTTTCCATTTCACTCGCATGTACGTGGATGCAGACACGCTCTCCGACGCACACGAGACACAAATTCCGTGTACAAGGAAAGAGATTACGAATTCATCAGGCTTTCGATCGTAAATGTACACACAGGTTCACCAACGCATACACAGAAGCATACATCTGGCTGCGTACACACATCTAAAAGCAAACGGGAAAGCACACTGACGTACACATGTTCTATAAAATAACAACACATACACAATCGAGCTGAAGGGAAATAATAAATAATCAATGATCACAAATGCAATTGATTTAATTGATTTATCTTTGGCGGATGCGGATGTTTCATCTAGCATTAGCATTAAAGTGCAATTTGGCTTTCTCTCCGTCCCCCTTCTTCCCCCCCTTCATTCTTTGTTTCTGTCTTCTTCTCTCTCTCTCTCTTCTTCTCTCTCTCTCTCTCTCTCTCTCCTCTCTCTTCTCTCTCTCTCTCTCTCTCTCTCTCTCTCTCTCTCTCTCTCTCTTTCTTTCTCTGTCTCTTTCTCTCCCTCTCTCTCATAGCAGATACCACTTCCGGCGAAAATATCCAATGCTTAGTTACTGGCGACTTCAATCTTGTCCTATTTAAGTGGAACTCTGATCACACGTCAAAATTTTAACAAGAACAAAGATATGCCACTTGTTCTGCCAGATGTTACACTTACAGGTGTTCCTCTTAAAAGTTACAAATATCAAATTCTTAGGCGTTTACACGGACTTTCAACTGAACTGGAAATCGCACATTAGTAACATTCCTTTTAGGTAAAATGAACAGTGGATTAATGTAACAGTTATGTAACGTGTTCATTTGAAAAGTAACGTGTTCATTTCAAAATCCCTCAAACAAATTAATGATTCTTTGGCATATACACATCTCACAAATGGTCAAGCAGTTTGGGGAGCACCTAGTATTAAATAATTAAAACCATTACATAAAGTCCAAAAGTCCTAAGTACCTAGAACTTAATACCATTAAGTCTTGATACTCCTGGAAAGGAACCATGTGGAAAGGAATGATTGCCCAGTCTTAGAATCAACGAAAGGAACCATGTGGAAAGGTATGAATGAGAACGAATATCTTCACAATGCAAGAGATGTATTTAACCGGTTTCGATTATATCTTCGTCGGAAATACGATATAATCGAAACCGGTTAAATACATCTCTTGTATTGTGAAGATATTCGTTCTCATTCATACCTTTCCACATTTGTCAACATGAATACGAAAGGAACCATACCAATATCGGTTACCTTGACTCAACAGTCAGGAATGCACTCTGCAATACTGCTTGAAACGGACGATGCAAAATTACTTATTGTCGCAATACGCAATGTTATATAATACATCCTTTGTTCTGTCTCTCTCTCTCTCTCTCTCTCTCCTCTCTTCTCTCTCTCTCTCTCTCTCTCCTCTCTCTCCTCTTCTCTCTCTCTCTCTCTCTCTCTCTCTCTCTCTGTTAATCTTTGCAATCATATATCGTATTTGACAACAATATTTACCTGGCAACTAAAATATATTAGAAAAAAACTATCTTTCGTCTATTCATTATATAAATATATGAATACTTTCCATTAATATCAAGTTCCTTGGTGTTTGTAGTAACAATTATTATAGGCCTGAATGTATTTTCAAATCTCTGCCTTTTATACACAAATTATTGATAATCTCTACCTTTTTATACAAATTGTTGATAATAGCAATTGTTATGTGCGTGTGCGTGTGCGTACGTGTATGTGTGCGTGCGTGCACTTTATGTACGAGAGAAAATGTCAATTTTATTTTATTTTTTGCATAACAAAAGATTACACGTGAATTATTTTTGTAGCCCAAGAAGAGCTGCTCGTCTTTGCTACGAAGGCAAATGTTGCATCAGCATTTCATCTCATATTGTTTACATGGTCAGCGTTGCAAGCTTGAAAATTAATACAAAACAAACACAGGCGGAACAACCTGTAACGCGTGTGTCTACATTAAGGCTCATTTTCCGTCTTAACGCGAGACTGCAGGCGCTTTTTCCGTTCTCGCTTTCTCTTTCGTTCTGCATATTATTTCGTTCTTTCTTTCTCTTTCTCTTCGATTTCTCTTTCTTTCTTTCTCTCTCTCTCTCTCTCTCTCTCTCTCTCTCTCTCTCTCTCTTCTTTCTTTCTCTCTCTCTCTCTCTCTCTCTTTCTCTCTTCTTCTCTCTCTCTCTCTCTCTTCTCTCTCTCCTCTCTCTCTCTCTCTCTCTCTCTCTTTCTTTCTTTCTTTCTTCTCTCTCTCTTTCTCTTTCTCTCTCTCTCTCTCTCAACCCTGGATTCACGCACCTCAATGCTTTTGCAATGTCAACCTTGGAGGCGCAGTTGCAGATATGGTTTAAGATTTTACTTGTCCTGCAGTGACGGTTTTGCAGTTGCAGTCACTTTGCTGCCAGTAAATAAACACTGAAATTCTTAAGAGATGTGGCGGTGCAGTTCAGTGCGTTGCTGAACTAGTAGTGTTTGAACCCTGAAATGTTTTTAGTTGAAATTCTATGTCTGTCATTGTATTTTTTTTATAACTTCCCCCTACCCTCTCTCTCTCTCTCTCTCTCTCTCTCTCTTCTCTCTCCTCTCTCCTCTCTCTCTCTCTTTCTCTTTCTCTTTCTCTTTCTCTTTCTCTTTCTCTTTCTCTCTCGCTTTCTCTTTTCTCTTTCTCTTTCTCTTTTTTTCTCTTTCTCTCTCTCTCTCTCTCTCTCAACTCCTCTCTCTCTCTCTCTCTCTCTCTCTCTCTCTATATCTAGTATAATATATAATATATAATATATATATGTATATATATATATATATAGTATATAATATATTATATATATTATATATATTATATAGTATATATATAGTTATTATATCCCCTCTCTTCTCATTCTCTTTCTCCCTCTCTCTCTATCTCTCTCTCCCTCTCTCTCTCTCTCTCCCTCTCTCTCTTCTCTCGTCTCTCTCTTCTCTCTCTCTCTCAGCTCTCTCTCTCTATCTCTCTCTCTCCCTCTCTCCCCTCTCTCCTCTCTCTCTCCCTCTCCCCTCTCCCTCTCCCTCTCCCTCTCTCTTCTCTCCCTCTCCCCTCTCTCGCCCTCTCCCTCTCTCTCCCTCCCCCCTCTCTCCCTAACCAGTTATCAAATCTATCTCCATCTCTCCCTTTAGACAGACAGATAGGGAGACAGGTAGATAGGCACGTAGAAGAAAGAGAAGAAAAAGAAGAAAGAGAGAAGAAAGAGAGAGGGCGAGGGGAGGGGCGTCCACACGACCTTGAAGACCGCCCAAGGAAAGCGAAGCATTGTCTCCCGAGGACGGAGGTAACAATTGTCGTGTCGGCAACGTCAGCAGAAGGTGGGCGGCCTTTTCGCACGGTTCGGATAAATCTTGGTTCGCAGGGTTCTCCATAATGGATCACAAGGTTTCTCCTATAATAGATCATAAGGTTTTTCTTATAATTAGATCACAAGGTTTTCCTATAATAGATCACAAGGTTTTCTCCTAATAGTAGATCAAGTGTTTTTTCCTATAATGGATCAGAAGGTTTTTCCTATAATAGATCACAAAGTTTTTTTCCTATAATAGATCACAAGGTTTCTCCCTATAATAGATCACAAGTTCCTCCTATAATAGATCACAAAGTTTTTCCTATAATAATAGTCACAAAAGTTTTTCCTATATAATAGATCACAAAGATTTCTCCTATAATAGATCACAAGAATTTCTCCTATAATAGATCACAAGATTTCTCCTATAATAGATCACAAAGTTTCTCCTATAATAGATCACAAGTTCCTCCTAGTAATAGATCACCAAGGTTTTTATTTTTCCGATAATAGATCAACCATAGATCACAAGGTTTTTCCTATAATAGATCACAAGGTTTCTCCTATAATAGATCACAAGGTTTCTCCTAGAAATAATAGATCCAAAGTTTTCTCCTATAATAGATCACAAGGTTATTATTCACACTATAATAGATCACAAGGTTTCTCCTATAGATAATTCACAAAAAGGTTTTTTTCGATAATGATTCACAAGGTTTCTCCTATAATAGATCACAAGGTTTCTCCTATAATAGATCACAAGGTTTCTCCTATAATAGATCAGTTTTTTTAATAGTCACAAGTTTCTTCCTATAATAGATCACAAGTTTCTCCTAACATAGATCAACAAGGTTTTCCTATAATAGATCACAAGGTTTCTCCTATAGATCACAATTAGCATCACAAGGTTTCTCCATAATAGATCACAGGTTTCTCCTATAAATAGATCATAAGGTTTTTCCTATAATTAGATCACAAAGGTTTCTCTTATAATAGAATCACAAGGTTTCTCCTATAATAGATTCACAAGGTTTCTGTAAAGATCACAATTGCGTTGCTCCTATAATAGATCACAAGGTTTCTCCTATAATAGATCACAAGTTTCTCCTATAATAGATCACAAGGTTTCTTCCTATAATAAATAATAGATCAAAGTTTTCCCTATAATAGATCACAAAGGTTTCTCCTATAATAGAATCACAAGGTTTCTTCCTATAATAGATCACAAGGTTTCTCCTATAATAGACACAAGGGTTTCCCTATAATAGATACAAGGTTTTTTCCTATAATAGATCACAAGGTTCTCCTATAATAGATCACAACCGTTTCTCCCTATAATAGATCACAAGATTTCTCCTATAATAGATCACAAGGGTTTGCGCCTATAATAGATTTTCTCCTCACATAAATAGATCACAAGGTTTTCTCCTATAATAGATCACAAGGTTTCTCCCTATAATAGACCATAAGGTTTTCCTATAAATAGATCACAAGGTTCTCCTATAAAGAACACTATAATAGAATCACAAGGTTTCTCCCTATAATAGATCACAAGGTTTCTCCTTATAATAGATCACAAGGTTTCTCCTATAATAGATCACAAGGTTTTTTTTTCCTATAATAGATCACAAGGTTTTCTCCTATATATAGATCACAAGGTTTCTCCTATAATAGATCAACAAGGTTTTTCCTATAATAGATCACAGGTTTCTCCTATAATAGATCAAGGTTTCCCTATAATAGATCACAAGGTTTCTCCTATAATAGATTCTCATAAATAGATCACAAGGTTTCTCCTATAATAGATCACAAGCTTTTCTATAATAGATCACAAGGTTTCTCTATAATAGATCACAAGGTTTTTCCTATAATAGATCACAAGGTTTCTCCTTATAATAGATCACAAGGTAATAGATCACAAGAGATACTATATAGATCACAAGTTTCTCCTATAATAGGTATCTCCTATAATAGATCACAAGGTATAATAGATCACAAGTTTCTCCTATAATAGATCACAAGGTTTCTCCTATATAGATCAAAGATTTCTCCATTAATATAGATAATAATAGATCACAATCTCCTATAATAGATAGATTTCCCTATAATAGATCACAAGGATTTCTCCTAGATATATAATAGATCACAAGGTTTCTCCTATAATAGATCACAAGGTTTCTCCTATAATAGAGGTTTCTCTCACAAGGTTCTCCTATAATAGATCACAACTGTTTCTCCTATAATAGATCACAAGCCTATAATAGATCACAAGTTTCTCCTATAATATCACAAGTTTTCTCCATTTTAAGAGCTTCAAACACCCTTGTGAATACATAGACGCACACATATATACCGCCCCCCCCAAGATACATTTCCTTTCTCATAGGTTCCAGCGCCCAAGGTCCTATATAAGTATGTAAGTACACTTATATAGACCTTGCCAGCGCCTTCGTTAAAAAACAGCAGCGGGAGAGAAAATGTAATAGATTGGATTCTCCCACCGTATATCAACGTCTATTTTTTTTTTTTTTTTTTTTTTTTTTTTTTATCAACTAACCGTATATCAACGTCTATTTTTTTTATCAACTAACCGTATCTACCTTTTCTTCATTACGTTATTTCTTTTTCTTCCGCTTCATCTTTTCGTTTTCTTATCCAATTCCACGATTAGCGGCCTCTTTGATATCACCTTCTTTCATTAACATCACCTTATTACCTCTTACTGTAGCAACTATGAGCGTCCTTGTGTACCCGGATATTAGGACGGAAATCGATCGTATGCAAAGGCGACGATGCGTAATAAATCACATCTGAAGAGTAGTGAGAAAAACAAGGTGGGGGAGGAGGCTAAGGAGAAGAACGTGGGAGAGAGAGAGAGAGAGAGAGACAGTTGGAGGAGAAGTGGGAGAAGATGGAGAGGCAAAGGGGAGAGAGGAATCGTGAGGGGAAAGTGGGAGAGAGGTGGCAGGGATTGTGGGAGGGGAGGAGGAGGAATCAGACAAGGGTCTTGGGTGCGAGGGGAGAGATGTGAAACACTTCGAAGATGAGAGAGATAAAGTAAGAGAAGTGAAGATGAGGGACAAGGAAGACGGCGAAGAGATGAAGTAAACGGAGTGAGGAAAGACAGAGAGGGGAATGAATGAGAGTAGAAGGTACCTATAGACGGAGACAGAGACAGGGTAGAGAGAATCGACGAAGAATGTGGGTCTGAGAGCAAGGGAAAAGCAGGGTTGACAAGATCGGTTCAGCTGGTATGGTAATGCACAGTAACTTCGTGTTTGTGTGCCTCCCGACCATTAGAATGGACAAAGAGCCGAAAAGAAAGTTTTCGTTTTACGTCAACAAACATTTACTTGGAAAGGATCCTTCTTTGTCTGCCTGTGTTTGTCTATCTCATATTCTCCTTTTGTACCTAGTGCTTGATTGGAGAGAAACACACACACACACACACACACACCACACACACACACACACACACACACACACACACACACACACACACACACACACACACACACACACACACACACACACATAACACAAACACACACATAGACACAAACACACACATACACACACACACACACACACACACACATACACACACACACACACACACAGCTAGAGAGAGACTGAGGAAGCGAGGGGGGGAAGAAAGAGAAGGAGGCAGAAAGAAAGAGAAGAAGAGAAGGAAAGAGAGAGGTAGGTAGGAAGGAAGAGAGGAAGAAAAGAGAAGAAAAAAGGGAAGGGACGGCAGAAGAAGGAATAAAAAGCAAGATAAAGCACACAAACACACGGATATAAAAACAAATCTCGCTCGCCATCTCCCCCCCGATATACTGAGGCACCCACATAGTTACAGCGTCGTCTGAGCTCTTTTAAGAAGCTATAAACATCTTCTAAAGACAGCCACGGTTTTCTGCTAAATCACCTGATCTTTTCCCGACACTAGAGCACGCTTGAGATTTCTTCAAGGGCCTCTCGAATAACGTCGATGAGTGGGGAAAAACGCTGCTTAGTGATTTTAATGAAACTGTTTAAGAGTCGAGGGAGGCAACATTACTGTTTCTCGCGTCAGATGTCTTGCTTCCCTTATCCCCTTCTCTATTTCTTCTCCTTTCTCCTTCCTTTTCTTCATTTCCTTCTTCTGCTTCTTCTTCTTCTTCTACTCCTACTCCTTCTTCCCCTCTCCTACACTCCACCCCTTCCATCCCATTTCCATAACGATTCTTTATTTCTTTCTTTTCTTCTTCGTTACTTTCATCCTTAGTCCGTCCATCCGTCCTTCCCTTCTTAACTCCCTCCCTCCCTCCCTCCCTCCCTTTCCTCTCTTTCCCCTCCCTCCCTCCCTACCTCACCTCCCTTCCTTTCCACTCTCCCCCCCCCGTCCTTCCCCTCCCTCCCTTTCCTCCTCCTCCTCTCCTCCTCCTCCTCCTCCCTCCCTCCCTCCCTCCCTCCTCCCTCCTCCTCCCTCCCTCCCTCCCTCCCTCCCTCCCTCCATTTCCTCCTCCTCCTCCTTCCTCCCTACCTCCTCCCTCCCTCCTTCCTTCCCCCTCACTCCATCACTCCCTCACTCCCTCACTCCCTTCCCCTCACCTCCCTCCCTCCCTCCCTTTCCCTTCCTTTCCCCTCCCTCCCTCCTTCTCCCTCCCTCCCTCCTTCCTTCTCCCTCTCCCTCCCTCCCTCCCTCCTTCTCCCTAACACTC
>NW_020871665.1:21108-23608 GCF_003789085.1 Penaeus vannamei | reverse complement strand
TATTTATATTATTATATATTATATATTTATACCTGGTAAACATAGAGGACCAACTCGCAAAAGCTTAAAGGAGAGAAGGGATTTGTAATAAGAGAAAAAATATAATTAGCAGGTGAATCTGAATGATTTATTAGATTAATGTTTAATTATATTTTATTATATTAAATATGTATGTGATACTTTTGATAAACGCAAAGCAAGATATGAGTCTGATCATGCAATATATTTGTAATCCTAAAATAAGCAAATTTAATAAGTCACTCGATAGCATGGAAATGCCATAATAAATCATAGAATAATTTGTAAATAAGAGAAAAAATAGTGCAATCAAAATGCGTCATAAAGTACATACAATAGTATAAAAAATGCAATGAATAAAAGCTATTTGATATTAAATTACAACGTAAGCAAAGACAAGAAACAAATACACAGGCAGATGAATCAAAGAGCAAATAATAAAAAACGAAATAAATTGGAGACGAAATCACTTTAAGCATAAGACCCTTCTATCAGCATAACATTACAACAGAACAATGCAATCAAGTGAATACAACATACCAAGAATACAGTGAGAATAAGTCGCACTAATTGAACTCCAGACGACATCCAAGCAAAGACAATATCCTCCCTCCCCTTCCCTCCCTCCCTCCCTCCCTCCCTCCCCCCTCCCTCCTTCCCTCCCCTCCCCAAACTCCCCCTTCCCTCCCTCTCCCTATCTCTATCTCTCCCCCCCTTCTCCCCTCCCCCACCCTACCCCCCTCCCCCAACGAACGTCAACCAATGAAGAACTACACCAAAGCTAATACTACGTCACAAATAATTAAATAAAAAACAAAGCTCCCAATTGAACGTTACCATGAGCAATAGATAAATAGACAGATAAATAAAAAATTAATAAAACAATAAATAGATTAATCAAATAAAAAATATTTACAATAATGATAATGATGATTGATGATAACAACAATAATAATAATAGTAATATCAATAATAACAAAATAATGATAATTTTTCTGTTTCCTTTTTGCATCCTGTGTGCTGAGCCTTGACCCACCTTCCCCCCCCTCCCCCTCTCTCATCACGGTCACACAGGCACCGAACCGCCCCCCGCGAGGGCCGCCCCGCAGGCAGCCTTATCTCACCTCTTAATGGCCGAGAAGAAGCCCGAAAAAGCGCAAATTTCGGCCAATTAAACGAATCGAGAGAATTTCACACTCGAGAGACTACGTACCCGAAGGGGAGAGGGGGGAGAAGGGGACAGGTAGAGATGGAGATAAGGAGGAGGAAGGGAGGGAGGAGGTGGGAGGAGAAGAGAGAGGGAGAGAGAGAGAGAGAAGAGAGAAAGAGAACAAAGGACAGACAACAGAGCAAAAGAGTACAAATCAAAAAATGAAGAGAGGACGAGAGGTATGGCGGAAGCGAGGAAGAGAAAAGGAGAGAACAGAAAGAAGAAAAAAAATGCTTTCGAAAGCAGACAAAAAGGCACCGAAGAGCAACAGCCATAAAATTCCTCGATGGTGATATAAATCTCCCGAGATAGACAGGATGATGGCTAAGTGAACGTGGATAGGAATGCACGTGTAAAGGAGGGGCGGGGGAGGGTGAGCACAGGCGGAAGGAGTGAGGAGGAGAGACAAGGAGACAAGGAAGGAAGGAGGAGGAGGAAGCGAGATGAAGGGATAAGGAAACAGAAAAGGAAGGAGGAGGAAGCGAGACGGAGAGACAAGGAAGCAGAAGAAAAGTAGGAGAGAGAATCGAGGGGAGACAAGGAGACAAGGAAGGAAGGAGGAAATGAAGGGATAAGGAAACAGAAAAGGAGGGAGGAAGAAGGAAGACAGAAAGACGAGGAAGGACTAAAAGGAAAAAGGAAGGAGCGAGGCGGAGAGACAAGGAAACGAGAAAGGGAGGAGGAGGGGGAAGCGAGACGAAGGGATAAGGAAACAGAAAAGGAAGGAGGAAGAAGAGAGACGGAGGGATAAGAAGGCAGAAAAAAGGTAGAAGGAGGGAGAAGCGAGGAGAGACAAGGAAACAGGAAAGGAAGGAGGAAGAAGCGAGACGGAAAGACGAGGAAGGAATAAAAGGGAAAAGGAAGAAGCGACACGGAAGGACAAGGAAGCAGAGAAGGAAGAGGGGGGGAGGGGAGGTGGAGACGATACCAAAAGGCCCATGAAGCAAACCTTTCACGCTTTCATTGCCACCGAAAGAAAACCTAAACATCCGAGCTTTTAATTAAACTAATATACCATTTCTAACCCACGCCTTCGATGTGCCGAAGTCAGTCACAAAATCTCGCCTTCATGAGTAAATTTCGAAAGGGAAAAAAGAAAGAAAATCCCACCAGTTTGCAGGAACCCCAATTTCAACTTTTTTTTTTTTTTTTTTTTTTTTTTTTTGAGACCATTTCCCCTACCCTCTTCATCCTCGTCCTCCTCCTCCTCCCCCACTCCTCTTCCTCCTCTCCCTCCTCTTCCTCCTTCTCCTTATCTTTCTCCTCTCTCCT
>NW_020871665.1:13608-16108 GCF_003789085.1 Penaeus vannamei | reverse complement strand
ACAGTGCAAACACACAAACACACATACACATGTACGGAAAATTCACACATATATACATCTACACACGCGATCATTGCTAAACGCACACAGGTATACATGTACACGCGCTCACACACACACACACAAACACAACAGGCACACACACACACACACACACACACACACACACACACACACACACACACACACCACACACACACACACACACACACACACACACACACATACACACACACACACACACACACACACACACACACACAGGGGAATACACAAACGCATACATACACACACAGTGCAAACACACGTACATATATACACACAAATGTACACATGCATGTCTACACACACACACACACACACACACACACACACACACACACACACACACACACCACACACACACACACACACACACACACACACACACACACACACACACACACACACACACACACACACACACACACACACACACACACACACACACACACACACACACACACACACACACACACACACACGAACTTACACGAAAGAAAACAAAGAGAAAAGAAAACAGAACAATAACAATAATGAAAAAAAACAATAAATAAAAATATAACAATAAATATGTATAATTTTAAAATACTTACATATTAGTTCAAACTTTTTTTTTTCTCTAGTTTTGCGCCAAAAATATAAAATCACTCCTTTTCCGAAACGCGAAATCCACACTTCGCCAATTCCTCCGAGAGACGAAATTCCTATACGCAAAATATCGCCAAATTAATGAAAATATCAATTTTAGAAGAGATAAACGTTTGGAAATGAGAGTCCAAAGCGGAGCAAAAACCGGCACAACCTCTCCCTCTGACGGTCGGAGAGACACTAGATGGTACCAAAGCAACGGGGAGGATGCCAAATAGGGTATATTTCAGTTACATTATTTATTTATTTTTCTTCTATTTTCATAATTCTTTATTTATATTATTATCAAATGTTGCTTTTCATGTTAACCTTTTGCTATTAGTGCGGTGATAGTTAATGTTAATATCATTATTATCATTATTATCATTGTTATCATCATTATCATTGTTATTATCATTATTGTTATTATTATTATTATTATTATTATTATTATTATTATTATTATTATTATTATCATAATAATGATAATCATTATTATCGTCATTATTATCATCATTGTAATCATTATGATTATTGTTATTATTTTCTTACTATTATTATTGTCATTATTGTTATCATTATTATTGTTGTTATTATTACTATTATCATTATTATTATTATCATTATTGCCGTTGTTATTGTTGTTGTTATTCTTACAGTTTTTATTATTATTATTATCATTATCATTATCATTATTGTTGTCGTTATTACCATTGTTATTATTATCATCAATATTAGTTGGTATTATTACTATTATCATTATTATTATTGTCATTATTATCATTATTATCATTCTTAATTACTATTACTATTACTTAATTACTATTACATATATTATTATAATCATTTTAGTATATACATCTTTTTAATATCTTTATATTCTATATCATATATCTTTCTTCAATTTTTCTAATATTTTTAATTTTCTTCAATTTTCCTAATATCTTTTATATCTTTTTCTTCAATTTTCATATCTTCAATTTTCATAACATCTTTTATATATTTTTCTTCAATTTTTCTAATTTCTTTTTTATATCTTTCTTCAATTTTCCTAATATCTTTTTTATATCTTTCTTCAATTTTCCTAATATCTTTTTTATATCTTTCTCAAAATATATCAATTTTCATAATATCTTTTTTTATATCTTTCTTCAATTTTTCTAATATCTTTTTATATCTTTCTTCAATTTTCCTAATATCTTTTTTATCTTTCTTCAATTTTCTAATATCTTTTTATATCTCATATGTCACTTATATTTATCTTAATTATATAAATATCTCGTCTTATATTTAATATCTAATGTCTTTTTAATTTCTTTCTTATATCTTATATTTGTATTTATGTATATATATATATATATATATATATATATATATATATATATATATATATATATATATATAATATATATATATATATGTGTGTGTGTGTGTGTGTGTGTGTGTGTGTGTGTGTGTGTGTGTGTGTGTGTGTGTGTGTGTGGTGTGTGTGTGTGTGTGTGTGTGTGTGTGTGTGTGTGTGTGTGTGTGTGTGTGTGTGTGTGTGTGTGTGTGTGTGTGGTGTGTGTGTGTGTGTGTGTGTGTGTGTGTGTTGTGTGTGTGTGTGTATGTGTGTGTGTGTGGTAGATAGTAGATAAATAGATAGATGTACATATAAAATACAAACACACACAAACACACACACTCACACACACACACACACATACACACACACACACACACACACACACACACACACACACACACACACACACACATACATATATATATATTTATCTTTATATATTATATATATACATATATATATATGTATAATATACAGTAATATATA
>NW_020871665.1:0-13271 GCF_003789085.1 Penaeus vannamei | reverse complement strand
TGAGTATATATGTATATTATAATATATATATATATATATATATATATATATATAATATATTATATATATATATTATATATATATATACATATATATATATATATATATATATATATATATATATATATTATATATATATATATATACTATATATATTATACATATGGTCGTCATTATCAAGCCAAACTCTTTACTAAACATATCTTTTTAATTCCTTCTGCATACAATTTCCTATATACACATTTGAAATGTGAATATGAAATATGAATACAAATGCGATTTACTTTAAAAAAAAAACGCTCTCTTATTTCCAGTCGAGCGAAACATGCTTTACAATCCTTATTTACATTTAAAAATAGAAGTTTCTTGGCACCTCCTTAGGCACCTCACCTACGACCCAAGACCTTTAAAACAAGGAACGCTCACACCCACACAAACAAATACAAATTCAAACACACACATACGCACACATACACACACAGACACCACACACACACACAGAGGCACACATACATGCAAACAAACAAAGCACAAACATAAACACACACACATACAAACAAACACACATACAGGCACACACACACACATACAAACAAACAAAGCACAAAGATAAACAGACACACAAAACAAACAAAACATACACACAGAGACACGGACGCGAAACACACACACACACGAACACAAACACACAAAACAAAACACACACAAACAAACAAGCACAAACACAAGCCACGCACACCCACACACCCACCCCACACACCCACACACACACACAGACACACACACACAAACACACATCCACACCCCCACACCCACACACACACACACAGGACGTTTCTCAATTAACATGATGAAAGCCTAATCCCAAGATTCTCTCTCTTTCTCTCTGTGACGTTGACTCTAAGCACCGACATTCTCTATTAGTCTGTCTGTTCGGATTTAAAGGGATGTCACAGACGGGGATTTTTTATAATGAGGATTCAAAGGGGAGGATGGGGGTGGGTGGGGGAGGTGGGATGGGGGTTGGGGAGGCATGGGGTGGATGGAGGTGGGTGGGGGGAGGGGGAGATTCAGCTGAGTGTGGGTGGAGGGGGTGGGGAGGATGGGGTGGGTGGGGGAGGGGTGAGATTTAGCTGAGTGTGGGTGAAGGGGGTGGGGGGGAGGGGAAGATTCAGCTGAGTGTGGGTTGAAGGGGTGGAAGGGGTGGGGGTGGGGATGGGGTGGGGGAGGGGGAGATTCAGCTGAATGTGGGGTGGAAGGGGGGGGGGGGGGTCGAGAGAGGGTAGTGGTGGGGAGGTTTAAAGGGATGATGGGAGGGGGGTTAGTGTGTTTGTGCGTTTTTTTTTATGTGTGATTTGTGATTGTGTGGGTGTGTGTGTTTGTGGACTGAGTGTTCATTTTCGTTGTGTTATATGTGTTTTTATTGTGTGCGTGGGTGTGTGTGTATGTGTGTGTGCGTATGTTGTTTGTGTGTGTGTTGTGTGTGTGTGTGTGTGTGTGTAGTGTGTTTGAGTGTCTTTGACTTGACTGTATGTGTATTTGGTTGTGTGTATGTTTGGCGTTATTGCGCGTGGGTTGGGTGGTGATGGTGTGTTGTGTGTGTTTGAGGTGTCTCCATTGTAGTCGAAGCGTGGTGTGATGTGTATTTTTTTTGGTTGTTCCGCGTTTTTATATGTGTGTGTGTGTGAAGTGTATTGTGCATGTGATGAAAGTTTATCCGAGTAACACGAGAGTTTAAAATTATTCTACCTCCTATATAACCCAAAAATAGATATATTATAGAGTAATAAAAATTGTCTCACCATTAAAGAATTAACTCTAAAATCTGGGCTTATTCGTTAATCCAAACCTTTTTTTCTTCTTTCTTTTCACTCAATCTTCATTTCCCCTTTCGCCATTGTGATTGTTCTCTTCTTGTCTCCGGCCTTCCTCCTCGTCCCCTCGCTGCCTACTTTCTTACCCTCTCCCTCTTGTCTCAATTCTTTCCTTAATCATTCTTTACACTTAACCTCCCCTCAGAAAAAAAAAAAATAATAAATTAAGAAGAAAAAACAAATTAAGGACAAAAAAATAACTTCACCCTCAGAAAAAATAAATAAAACAAACAAACAAAAAAACGAATAAAAAAATAGATAAGAGAATAAGGGAAAAAAAATCACGGCCACTGTTGCCAGCTCAGAGTTCAACCTTTACTCCATCAATTACCAAGCCATCGAGTTTAATTTGCTTTTGCCGAAGGAGGAGGAATGGGGAAAAAGGAGGAAGGAGGAGGAAGGAGAAAGGAGGAAGGAGGAAGAATGTCCTCTTAATAACTTCTCCTCCTTTGGTTGAAAGTCCTTAGAAGTCCCGAATTTTCTTTCTTTTTTTTTTATTCCCTCTGCGTCTCTCTTCTTTTTGGCTCTTTCTCTTTCCTGCTCTTTCTTCTTTTTGCTATCTCTCTCTGTTGTCTGTCACCCTATATATATCCATGTCCTCCTCTCTACTCGCATTAATCTCCCTGGTCCGTTCACTATTCTATTGCTGTATCTATATTCTCTTATACTATATGTAATATCACTTATATATTACTTACATCTATCATCTCTATATCACTATTACTCCTCCTTATCTCTCTATCACTACTATACTCTATATATACATCTTATCTATTATATACTATATGCTTCTTCTTTATACTCTATCATCTCTCTATCATCACTTCCTTAGCTATTACTTCTTCTTACTTACCTTCACCTCACTATCATCTCTCTAAATTCTCAAAATACATCACCAAACAAAGGTTCTCTTCTCACACACGCTCTTTCTAATAAAAACACTAGCATTCCAAAATCTACGAAAATCTATTACATCCATCCACACCCACAAGAAATTAGCGTACAACCAGTCGGGAAAACGCGCCTTCGTGCCTTCTCCTCTCGGCAACCGCGTGTCTCCGTCAAATCCAAGCGCTGCAGGACACAACAACTAAGAAGGTTTCAATTTCGACAAAGAGACCATTTGAAAAACAGATTGCACAAAACGAGAAAAAAAGGATTATTATATTGAGTCTAAATGGACAAACAATCGGGATGGCCGGTTAAACGCACATAATACAGAAGCACGCGGCAAACGTGAATAAATAATGCATGAAAATGAAAAAAGATACAAACCACGGTGAACGAACGACTCGTCCCACTCCTTGATAGGAAGAATACAACCACCTACACAAGTCACATACGAATTCGCACACAAACCGTGGATACACCGACCTACATAAATGTAAGGCACGAAAACATACAATACCAAGGAGATTGTACACACACTTATTAACAAACACTGAGACATGATTAGAACTTAATTTTCGTAACGACACGAAATCTCGGATCAAATACAGTTGCCTTAGCACCCCCCTCACCTCCACACACCACTCCCTTTCTTGGTATATTACACCAGACCTAACCTCTGCTAAAACACATTACATACAAGCAGAGGTTCACACAACAAAAAACACGCGCATTATAAGCAGCAAACAATACCAACAAATACCCTACACATACGGCAAAGACTGAACACGGAAATAAGTAATTATATTATAAAATTCTATAAACACACGCCAACACAGATATAACGAACAAGAAACAAGTTAACACACACACACATACATCAGCCGGAACAACAAACGACACACACCCACCAGGACACAAACACAACACAAGAACCACTATGATCACAATGCACAAACAATCACCTACACTCACAGCCCATTATCTATAGAGCAAACGACACACGACAGTACAACAACTACAAACAATAACAAACACCAATCACACTAGTCCACAAATATAAACTATACAACCTCAACACAAACCTAGCCACAATTCGAACACAACCACAACCCATCATATTCACAAACCACGACACAACACAAGAGCGAGCAACACAACCACGGAGAATCACAACTACAACACAACACTGTAAGAGGAGCCAGCGAACTATCAAGAGAGGCAAACAGCGAAACACGAAACACAAACACAACACCACACGCACCCCCCCCCCCGCCCACACACCACGACACGACACACACAAACACGCACGCCCTACCTTCCCTCCCCCCCCCCCCCACCCTTCCCCCCATTACCGCCACGCACCGCCAACCTACGGAAAACAGTTAATAGAATTAAGACTCCCCAATCTTGGCTCTTGATGCGACAACCCTTTCATACTCCGAGTTGCCGCAAGTCGTAAATCAGGTGAGAACTGGATCCCTGGGGCGGTCGGCCTACTAAATTAGAGTCGTCTATTGGACAAAAATAACAGTTGTCGGAGCAAAGTAATAAAGAATGTAGTATGAATGGCTCCGGGGGTTTTGTGAGGTATAGCGCCAAAAGAAAAAAGAGAATAGCCGAAAGGAAGAAAAAGAAACAAGAAAGATTCCATTCACGAAGGTTTGGTGAAAACTAAGAGAGGACAGAGCACAAAGATTGGAAGGCGTGTGACGACCAGTTGCACCACATGAGACTGGCCTGTCTTTCTATTGATGCAATTCAGACAAAACAACACGGCGACGTCTGCTTGTCTCAACAGCTTTTTTTATCATATTTTTGGCGTTTTTGTTTTTGTATGTTTGGTATCTATCTCGCTTGTTTGCTTTTTGCGCTATCAAGTCTACTCTTGATTACCCATTATATTGTAGTAATCTATTTGGGTACTCTCGTCTGGTCTTCTACTGTGACGCTTTTTTGTTCTTTTTAGCGAGTATTTTCTTGTATATGTTGGTTGGGTATTGTCGTGCGTGTTTTTCACATATACATATAAAGGGAGGGAGTGAGGCGCTCCACGTGGCTCACGTTAGCGTTTCGTGGAGTAATATCTCTTACATCGTAGTGCTGTACTCCTGTAAGATGTAGCTCCTTTCCAAACTGTTAATTATGATTTCAGCGGCAGGTGCGGTTGTTCCCCGAGGGGGTGCGAAAGGCGGTGCATAGTATCATAAATCCTTTTTGCCTTTTCATATCTTGGAGGTCTCTCTCTGATTCAGTTATCTTCCAATAGATAAAATACTGCTAAATCGTGTACACCGAAGAGATCACTGTTATTACATTATCCCCGAAGTCTATCACCCTCACCCAAACCACACCCAGGTCCAAGCCTCACACGCCTATCTATATCAAGATGTATACAATTGCTTACACTCTCTACCCAGAATTATTAAAAAAAAAAAAAAAAAAAAAAAAAAACACCACCACGAGTTTCCCTCGCCTCTTTGAAATCTTTTAATCGATCTAAATCAAATCAACAACGGTGGCAAACCATTGAGGACCTCGTTGAAGAGCGGTTTAATGCGATCTAATCAAATGTTCAAAGAGTTTGACGGTTCAACCATAACCTCCCTGTGAAACGGAGAAAATGCCACGGGTTTTGTGATATCTCATCTCGAGTATCTATATATATCAGAAAACGTATGGTCTATATCTCTATTCTTCTCCGTGAATCCACTTTCATTTCCGACAATCAGTATCCCGGGTAGCAAGTGAAACGCCCAGGCTGCTCGACTTGTCCTGTAACTTAAAGCTGAATTGTTCTCTACTCGCGGTCCCGGAACCAGATATGAAGACTATTGAAAATTGAGGACAGGAACTTACGCACTCTCAGAAGTGGCGCGGGATGAAAGGAGGGAGAAAGGGAAATGAAGAATGAAAGATTCACAATTTTGAGTGGAAGTACATTGATTTGCAATAAATTGAGACATCAAGTGCTAAGCGGGTGGGTGGGAGTCGTGGAGGATAATATAAAGTAAGAAAAGATAAGGAGTCAGAGAAAGAGGGAGCGGAGAAGGAGGCGGGTAGGAGGGAGGGAGAGAGAGCAGGGAGGGAGGAGGAGGGAGGGAGGCGAGGGGAGGGTTAGGAGGGAGGGAGAGAGAGAGAAGAGGAGAGAGAGAGAAAGACCGAGAGAGAGATTGGAGAGAGAGCAGAGCATGAGAGAGAGAAAGAGAAAGATGAGGAGACGAGAGAGAAGCGAGAGAGCAAAGAGATAAAGTGAGAAGGGGGATTGTAAAGGAAGAGAAATATAAATAGAGAGAGAGGGGGATAGAGAAGAGAGAGAAAGAGAGAGAGAGAGATAAAGGGAGAAAGGGGAGAATGAAAGGAAGATGGTGGCTATATAAATAGAAAAACTGAAAGGTCGAGAAATTGATAGACTGCATGAAAGCAGCGATGGATAGAGAGAGAGGGGGGGGGGGGCTGTGAATGAAATGGAAAGAGTGTGTAAAAAGAGAGACAGAAAGAGTGACAGTGCAAATAGCCAGAGATACAAAAATTCACGAAAGAACTGAATGAATGGACCAAATCTTTAAAGACAAGAAAGAAGACAGATAGCATAGATGGAGAGCAGAGAGAGAGAGAGAGAGAGAGAGAGAGACAGAGAGAGGAGAGAGAGAGACGAGTAGAAACAGACAGACAGAGAAACACATTCACACAAAAGAAAGAAAGAGATGGATGGAGAGAAGAGAGAGAGAAGACAGAGGAAGGGGGGAAGAGAAAAGGAAAGAGAATTAGCCAAAAGGATTTACAAATAATAAGACTTAGGCACATAACGTTATGCACAATTAGGATAAGTCGGATCAGAACCAGGGAAACCATTTACCTTAGATAGTAAGTATCAGGCGAAAAAAAACATTTGTTTCCTTATCCTACAAACAATAATAACAACAACAAAAGCAACGCAAATACATTCAGAATAAGAAATGATTTATCTTTTTTAAAATTATCAATATTATTAAACTATTAACTGAGACACTAAATGGTTATATATACCTGTTCCATCAACCTAGTATTATATAATAGCAACGAGAATTAAAAGAAGAAGAAAAAAAATCGATAAAAACATGATTTTCGCAAAACCATCTACGGTTAATAAAATTCGTAAATGAATAAATAATAAAAGAAAAAAAAAAAAAAAAAAAAGGAAAGTTCAGCTACACTACATAGCCTCAGGGGTTGCGGCTTACACATGAGGAGCAAATATTTCATGAGACATAAAATATTCATATGAATGTAGATGTTAATAGGAGCATAAATATAATATGAGGTACTTTTCGGAATACTGATAAGACTTACAATTTTCAAGGTCGAGAGAATTTGTTTGATTTTTTTTTTCTTTTTTTTTTTACAATCTATTTGATGAAGTTGATAGGCCTAGATGTTTAACACAAGCACCAATAACCAATTGTGTGTACTTTTTTTTTGTGTGTGTGTGTGTTTTTGTTTGTTTGTTTTGTGTGTGTGTGGTGTGTGTTTCTTTGTTTGTTTGTTCTGTGGTGTGTGGTTGTGTGTTTGTTTGTTTGTTGTTTGTTTGTATGTGTGTGTGTGGTGTGTGTTTTGTTTGTTTGGTGTTGTGTGTGTTGTGTGTGTGTGTGTTTTCTTTGTTTGTGATGTGTGTGTGTGGTGTGTGTGTGAAGTGTAGTGTGTGTGTGTGTGGTGCGTGAGTGTGAGTATGAGAGAGTGTGTGCGTGGTGTGTGTGTGCTGTGTGGGTGTGTGTGTTGGTGTGTGTGTGGGTGTAGTGACACGTGCGGTGCGTGTTGTGTGTGCGTGTGTATGTGTGAGTCGTTGTGGTGTGTTGTCAGTGGTGAGTTGTTGCACACTAACACACACACAAACACACCAACACAGATATCCATAAAATCACAGGAAATCCGGTTGGTGGGTTCCCTAGCAGAGAGTATTAGGTAGAATTTTGAGCTTAAGTGGTTAAGGTAGATGTGGTGATGTGTGTAGTCGATCAAAAATAAGGATATGACCGTTGGTCTCCTTTATTTGAACGATTGGCGGAAGTGGCTGCTCCGCTGTAATGTACAGCCGTGTCACACGTAGCACTTTTCCGCTGCAGTGAGATAATGTGACAACTCTTTTTATTTTACACGTAATAATAAACTCATTCGCTCGAATATAGTCTTGGTGATTGACATTGTAGCTCATGGCTTGGAAATAAGTTGATCGGGAAAGGTTTCAGACGGAAACGATTCATTAATATCTAGATCACGAACCATAGAAACTCGGCAATTCGCATAATCAAAAATTACCAAATATTTTCAGAAAATGTTCAAAGAGATATGACTGAAAATGCTCTAAAAGTCTGACATTTATAGGAATGTGAGTAATGTTAGAAATATCTTCCGAGGTTCTCCACAAGGTTGAAGTCTGCCTGTCATTCTACCTGCAGTTCTAAAAATCGGTTGTAAGGGACGTGTCCATTCATTCTGTGCCTTTTTTATTCCTGATTCAATTTTTTTTTACAATTTTCCTGAATTTTGTATTAATTTTATGAGAGAATTGACGATTTCACACCCTTCAATCATTCAGCCCGTCAGACGATAAAGGATCGTTTCCCGACTGCCAAAACTTTCCGTCATCCTCTTTTAAAAGTCGCGTGAGCAAGAGCTGTAGTCAGAACGTTTTCTCTGTTATATCTATGCTAAATGCAGAAATTGTACAAAATTGAACAGGAATGTGCTAGTGTTGACTACGGTCTTAGCGAAGTCTCGTTTTAGTCTATGTGTACAACCGGTGATGAATCTGGAGCAGGTGGTTAATTGTTGTTTAATAAGTGTTAACGACGTGTTACAGGTGTTATAAAGATGTTACTCATTGAGACGTCATTTAGTGTTACGATATTGTTTTTGTGTTAGTTCTTTACTTACATGATGGGTTGATCATACGGTGTTCAGTGTTCACTCAACTGTGTTTTACAAGAGTGTTAATATGTTGCGAAAGTTGTTATGTCTAATTGTAGTCAACCACATTTGTTACATGTGTTACAGTGTTACAGTGTTACAGTGTTACATTACAGTTTATTAGTGTTATCCATATTAGTGCTCAAATATATTGCAACTGTTACAAGGGAATTTACAGTGTTACCCAGTGTTGCACTCAAGTGCTAACATCATAAGTGCAAGTGTATTAGCGTGCTTACACGATCCTTGTTTCTCAGTGTTACACTAATAGTGTCTTAGGTGATAAGCCACAGCAAGGTCTGACTAGACTTTCTGCCTGGGCTACGGATGACAATCGGTGTAATCTGAGCCATGTCTATAGTGTCGCACGAGGTAAGATGGTGGTTGAACCACGTAAATTAGACAATCCTTAGCACGCAATAATTGTGTTCTCAAATTGAAGTGAAATAATGATATTTAATGATGTAGGAAATATGAAAGCACGATAACATTAGAAAGATATTTCAGTAAGAGAAATGTTACACACAAGGCCAAGATTACACTAACTGAAGCAACATTGATTGTAATGAATTATGAACACACCCACCTCCCCGACCACGGGCCGCAATGAAAACACACATAGCCAGGAACCACCCACCAATATAAATTTTTTATTATATATATATATAATATATAATATATATGTGATTATAAATTAGTATATATAATATGTTATAATATATTGTAATAGTCACACAACAACTATGGCACAACACACACACGCACCACACGGCACATCACTCAAATAATATCATGAATTCTATAATATTGAATATATTATTTATATATTAAATATCAAGATTAGATAATATAATCACATTTATAATATTGAATGATTAAATGATAATCTATATATATATTATATTAGACTATATGCTACTATTGTGTACAATCACACACACACAAACACAGCATCACACAACACACACCTATGCAGTTGATGTAAGCAAATCGTAACCAACAAAAGAATTTAACTAACCACCATCAACACACAACCACACACACATACGTATAAGTACGATGACATCGTCTGCAACATGGTCAGCGACATCACAACTCAACAACAATGATAAATGATAATAATGAAATAGCAATAATGAAAATGATAACGTCGGCACTAAGCTAAATTTATAATAAGCGCAGACATGGCACACACCACCTACACAACAACTACACAACTAAACAAATATATATATATAATTACACTAGTTTAATATCATACTAATCTATATAGCAATCATATATTACTCAATATTACACTATATATATACCCGTTAGTCGACTATAGGTAATAAGTATTTATTACATTTAATTACTATATTGATCATACGAACAATATTAATCAACTAATAAATGAACTTCTTATACCTCAGCTGTAATAATATAGCATAGCTAGTAAATTCACTGTTATCATATAGCTTTTACTTATTTACCATATAGCCATTCATATTATGTAAATATTCTTATATACTCGCTACCGTGCAAATTTGAGAGTATTAAGGGGATAGTGTATAAATAAACTTTATATATTTAGTATACTGTACTAGTATATATAGCTCTAGTTTAGATTATACTTTTATGATTTATTATCCAGTTGTCATATCTTACATAACTTGAGTTGATTCACTTCCATATCTCATTCGTTGTATTAGAGTAGCAATCATGAGTATAGATGAAATAGACGGTGTTACATAACTTCCGAGCGTAGTCATAATACTATTTCACCTTTAGGAATTGAGACACAACACCTCTTTGACAATGGTATAGAGCTACAGGCCGAGTCTTCTGTCCAGCGACTATAACATGATCGTTAGTTGTATTTGAAAGCATTTATCTTTTTCATAAAACTGGCTCTACGAGTAGATTCACTCAATATTACAGAAGAAAATTAAGTTCTGGTAAGCCTTTCTGTGTGCTAACAGGGATAGCCTAAACCGATTCGAGTTTTATTCTACCTGTTGGTAGCCACCTTGTAATTTGATCGATAACCACATATTGGTTGTTCCATTGACATATGATTAATTCAGGAGTCGATATTTGTGATGATATATCTTAGATAATAGCATTTTTCTCCGTCGATTTTATTTATAACCTGCTTATGTAGTGGTAGATTCTTTTACTGGGATAAAACAATATTTGGTGTTTATGTATAGTAGTACCTATATATATAAAATAAAGTTTTTCTCTCTAGATAATATAATAAAATTAACTATATATACATAGTATGAAATATAAAATATCCTAAAAGCGTAATATTATATATATATAAGAAAAATATCATATATATGTATATATATAATGAGTAACTATATAGTATATATATATAGTACTGTATGGACTATGCTATATTACCTATATATATATTCGTGAACCTTGTAAGGTATTGATACTTTACATAGTATAATATATATATATATAAATTGCAGTATATTATATATGCTATATCATATGAATATATTATGATATATAATATATTATACATTTACATGTATACGAGTCCTGTATCACTATCATTCTGATTATTCATTGTGGTCAATAATCACACATATACTATATATGATTCTTATATTGCTATAGTTAACTATATATATATATATATATATATATAATAATATCTAACTCATAATACAGTCAGTGGATATATGATATATTAAAGTAGCATCACACAATATCAATAGCATTAATAAACTATAATTAGCATAGTATTACTGCAGATATTATATGAGTGAGTATATAGTACGCTGAGATATTTGATAGTAAACCTTACACTGTTGCGAGTTATATGTATAATGTATATATATATCTCACTATATGTGGGATTTCAAGTATCGCTATATATATATTATATATATATATATATATATATAGTAAAGCTAACCCTCACATAACACACACACACATTGCGCCTCACACAGCCACACACACATCACCAGCGGGGGCGTTGCACGACACACTACACACCACCGAGAAAAAATTCTCATTATATTGATATACTTTAACTTAACATATAATATATATATATATATTTATAATATATATATATATATATATATAATATATATATATATATATATATATATACTAGTATATATATAATGTATATATATATATATACATAATTGTTTGTCGTAGTAGTAAAGTAAGTAGTAGTAGTATCATTATTATCATTATTATTATCATAATTATGATTATACAATCATTAATCATTTATCATTATAATATTTCCTAGTATTTATTTTAATCATTTTCATGTGTTATCATTTAATCATCATTATCATTAAAATACATTATCCATATCATTAAAATGAGATAATGATAAAACCAATAAAAAGGGTAAACAATCATTACTAAAGTAACAATAACATCAAATTAATACCTGAAATAGTAAATAATAATAATAATAATAATAATAATGAATAATAATAATAATGAATAATAATAATAGTATAATAATAATAATAATAATAATGATAATAATATATAACGGATGATAATATAATAACAATAATAATAATGGATGATAATACCTATAAACGACAAAAACCAATAACAATGAAATCAAAACACCAGCATCTGCAGGACGAGGATCCACACCCACCAGACTACCCACATCCAAAAACCGCATCCCCACGGCCAGGGCGAGGTGACGCAGGCCAGGGTTATGTGTTATGTGTCCCAGCAGTGAAACAGACGCAACGGGAGTGGGAGTTATGTTGTCTATGTGGACTTGCAACCTACATTAGTCTGTCGGGAGGAAGTAAAATGGATTGTAGTTGAATTGGAGTAGCAGAATCTACATAATTGAGCTATTAAGGAGAAACGCATTTGGGATAATGAGAGAGCGAGCACAACACACATTAAATTTGGTGAGGCTTAATTTTTTTTTTTTTTTTTTTTTATCTCTTGGGTTGCAGAGTGTTTGGGGAGGTAGAGGGAGATGGAGAGAGAGAGAGAGAGAGAGAGAGAGAGAGAGAGAGAGAGAGAGAGAAGAGAGAGAGAGAGAGAGAGAGAGAGAGAGAGAAATCTACAATAACAAACGAAACAGAATAAGAAAATGGACAGAGAAATAGTGTCATTACATCTTATGTTACAAAGTGCGTAGAGAGGTAGAGGGAGATGGAGAGAGAGAGAGAGAAATGTACAAAAACAAAACGAGACGAAAAGTGAATAAGGAAAGAGATAGAGAAATAGTTTCATTATCATCACTGTCATTGTCACTGTTATCATCATTATCTTCATTATATTCATCATTGTCACTGATATTAACAATGGCTTTCATGATAGTGGTGTATAATATCAGTTAATACTGATATGATACAGTGAAATCAGAAACACTCTTTCAACTACACTTTTGAAATAAAACTTCCTATATTAATCTCGTCTAAAAGTTTACGACTGGACAAAAATATGACACTCTCGGCATCTTAGTATCTCGTTTTTTTTTTTTACTTTCATTTATATCATTATCATTATTTCTTAATCTCTGGTAAATTTGCCTTTTGGAATATTTTCACTCTGGTGGAT
>NW_020871663.1:1054121-1056621 GCF_003789085.1 Penaeus vannamei | reverse complement strand
GGCGCAGCCCCCTGCAATGGAAAGTCATGTGAATAACTATGGTTATTTTCACTGTGAGGTTAAATTATTAGGGTAATTTTCTATATTACGTCCGGCGCTCCGACATCGTCGCCCCCGCAATCGGGACCAAGTTTGTCACTAACGGGGGGTTAGCGCGCAATAAAACCTATCTATTTGCATTGTATAGAGTGAGAGGAATCCAACGATACCAAAATCGTCGATATCGGTCATGCGGACGTAATATAGAAAATTACCATATATATATATATATATATATATATATATATATATTATATATATATATATATATATATATATATATATATGCTTACTGAACAAGTGGTATACCACTGCACTGGCCAGTGCCCAGGGGACCCATAATCCAAACCTTCTCCCCCCTTCCCCCAGAAACTCACCCAATCAACTAAAATCAACTCAAACTAACTCATATCCACTCCCAAACCATAGCCATATAGCAAAAACCTACGAAAAGTCAGATCCAAGCCGGAGCCAGTGTAAATACACATTTATGCCAAATAGCGGGTTTTGGGGGTTCTAGAAAATAGGGTTCCACACTAGGTAGGAACATGAAACTTTGGGGTCTGAACCTAGTTGGGCCAATGTTCAAGGGTATTAAGTTTCATTGGAATCGGCCCGAGAGAAGCCGAGATACATGGGGGATCCCACCCGCATTATTTGTCTCTTTTTCTCTTATAAATTTCATACTACATTCTTCCCGGTACCGCCCGGTATTGCCCGGTACTAGTAAATATACTAGATACTAAATATTGCCCGGTACTGCCCGTTACCGGGATATGCCAGGCGGTACAGGGCACTATTTAGTATGAAAATTATAAGAGAAAAAGAGACAAAAAATGCGTTTATAGCTACTGGGCAGTACATTTATTAGCACCTGGCAGTGTCGAGCGGTACCAGGCAGTATTTAGTAGGAACGCTTATAATGTCCAGCAAGCATGAGCAGATAATGTAACATCCTCTTTTTCTTAAGTTAGACTCTCGGCATGGCATTTCTGTAATGGGTGTTACAGATAATAAAGATAAAATCTGTATTATAGCTTCAATGTGTATACCCCTATACAGTTACGGTAATGCTATGTATATGTATTATTTATATATAAATTTATGTATATATATATTATATATATAATATATATATATATATATATATATTATATATATATATATATGCATTTACCACGGAAATCTGTCCACTAAATCCAATATTCAGCCATTACAATGACTTAGTAGTTCACAGCCCCAATTGCAACCATTTCAGAATAACAAAATTGATTTTTTTTTTTACCAAAAACAATGAAATTGTTTGGCTTGCCTGGGGACCCATCATGTGTGTAAAGGTAATGCGGTCCACGGGGTGTGCAATGGTTCAGTTTAGGAAAATTTTAAAGAAAAAGATTTGTTTATCACTCATTTCTCTTGCAACCTTGCAGGGAACCCTTTCAGCTGAAGCACCAACCCACTGCCCGTCTGTGGTTTTGGCCTATGACCATGAGAGCATTGCATTCAATGAAGTCACCCTGAGTTCTCTCTCTCTCTCTCTCTCTCTCTCTCTCTCTCTCTCTCTCTCTCTCTCTCTCTCTCTCTCTCTCTCTCTCTCTCCTCCATATCACGTCGATAGACTGGTAAATGTACAGACCCCTTGTCAACCTACATGGTTTTACTATTTCTATTGTCTGCAAGGCCCCTTGTCAACTAGGTAGTTGGGTAAGAACTAACAATTGCCTAATATAGTGATAAATACATATGTAGAAAGAGAGTGAAGAGAGATAGAGAGAGAGAGAGAGGGATGCATTATGATTTAAAAGACCAGGTAGCAAATTGCATGCTTTCTCTCCCATTTCTCTCAACATTTTCTGTTTCCAGTCAATCACATATTCACATCAAAGCCGATCTGAAATGACCGCGATCGATGGTAGTGAGAGGTATTTGACTAAAGATTAAATGGAGCAAGAAATAAGGAAACTCGTGTGTGATGATACCCTGGCTGTGTTGGATGAGACCATGCCCATAACTAACAAAACACTGACTGTAGAGAAAAAGAGAGAAAGAGAGGGTGAAAGAGTGGCCGATATATATTGTACATATTAGTCTCTCCAAACTAAAATAAAAAATTTACTAAATAGTGTTGGTGGAAGAATAGCATGCTTTGGTGGAGTTGGGGGAGGTTTTACCACAACTTGAAGACCAGAGTTCGATCCTAATCAACTGGACTTAATGAACCGGGTTTTGTCCAAGATTCATTAAGTCTCGGATTGAATCCCAAACTCAGTGTCAGCCTTGTTTAGCATTGAATGAGTTAAAATTTTCCTAAACTGAACCATTGCATGCCCCATGGACCATATTACCTTTACATACATGATGGGTCCCCGGGCGAGCCAAACATTTTCATTGTTTTTGGTAAAAATTAAATATATACATATACATGCTTATGTATATAAATGTATATATATGTATATATATA
>NW_020871663.1:1034121-1039121 GCF_003789085.1 Penaeus vannamei | reverse complement strand
AGCTATATTCGAGAATGTTTGTATTTATGTTAAATAAAAGTCTAAAAATTGACGGAAAAGGTACTAGTGTGACACGGCCTTAACTTGCCGTTTGGTGCATTTGGTGCTAACGTGCATTTTCTTACTAGCGCCTCGATGCCTTCAGTCAATGTCATTAACAGGGAAAAATCTGCGCTAACGTTACTGTGCATATTCTCTTCAACATAGCTTCTTTGTCCTTCCCTGAGTTCTGCTGATTCGTGTTTGAATTGACATACAACGCAGGGCATAAGTTTGATTGATCTTATCTTACTTTAATTGTTCTCAGTCCGATGCATTTGAAAGAAGCAAGGAATAGTATTTATATGTTGGTCAACTATTCATCTTCAACATTGATAGCCTCAGCCTGAGAAAATAATTTTCTTACCAGATCCCGGGTCCTCGTCACAAGATTAATATTGTTTTTTCTTTCTCTCCTCGTATAGTGAGTAGAGAAAGAGAAAACAGTAAACGTAGGGAAACGTGTCCACATCAAATCACCAGTAGGGAAATGCCTGCTTGCACAAGACGTCGAACAAGGAAATGTCCATCTACATAAAACTACGCGTAGAGAAATGCCAACCTGACAAAAAGGGAAAAAGTCCATCACGGGAAATGTCTGACCATGTACATGAAAGCGAGATCCATATATAAATATAAAGGCTCGCCCCGTAAGGCCCTATCACACTAGCACTTTTTCAGTCAATTTCTCGGGTTCCGTCTGAATTTGAAGCTTTCCGCAAGGATCGTCTACAAACAAACGCTTCCCAGACCAAGACGGTTACGACCGTTTCCGTCTGACTAATTTCCGTGTTGATCTTGTGCTATTAATAAATTAGATAGGGTGAGTGAATGTAAACATAAGCTAATATTTTAGGACATTCGTATATACAACATACATCATCATATTTCTTTAAAATAACGTAATATGTATGAGAATGTTCGTGTGATTCCCGGGACCTCACTCCGATAGCGCCATGTTTGTTTACATGATTTTCATACGGAGTTCATTCGGAAACAAAAAAATGACGGAAAAAATGCGTGATAAGGCCTTTAGGTATGTACGCTTGCGCTGGTTTGCGCCATTGGTGCTTTGTCAGATACAGGAGGTTCACCACTACCTAAACGGTTAGACCGCTGTTTGCTTTGGCTGTGTAAACATCTTGCCGGAACTGGGTTGAGGTGACGAGTGCGCTCTTAACGCTGATCGCCCCATTTACGTTAGCTCATATGGGTTACCACAAGACACAGAGGCTGTGAAATTTTGAAACAGATGTGAAAACTACGCAAATATACTTGTTCCTTACTATAACAATGTCTCCAAAACATGAAAATATGGAATACAAACGCAATTTCCTGTTACTACTTCAACAAATCTTGCGAATGAGATTGACTTCATCACACTCTCATCTACCAGTACACATTTCTAAAAAAAAAAAAAAAAAAAAAAAAAAAAAAAAAAAAAAAGAACTGCAGTTGATTTAGTTTTGCATTGCTTACCCTCTCGATTGTGGAATGACAAGGCTAATAATTGCAATAATAGTAATGATGGTGATAAGAAATGACATTGAAAATGGTAAGAAAAATAATAACAATAATAATGATAATCTAAAAACGCATTGTCAAAATTAGACCAGCAATGAATTACTGTATAGAGAAAAAAAAATCCAACTTCCAATAGTTCCTGATCATAAACATTTTCCGTCATCAAAGCCTATTTTTTTAAACGTCCTCCTCTTATGCCAATGACGTCATATCCTTATGATAGCTGCAGAGAGCGACAAAGTGACGAGACTAGTGGGCTTTGTACTAAAGTAATGATAATAATAATAATAAGTATTAAATGCTACTACTACAGTAAAAAACACACAAGGCGGATTCAAGTAGCCCAGAATTTTTTATCCGACTTATAAGATATACGACATGTATAAGTAAAACTCTATTGGAAATGCAATAGTCGGGACCATGATATTTCATCCGAAAGCCGAAAATCCGACTTACGGGATTATTTTTTATTGGAATAACGTAAAAAAAAAATCGGGACTCCTTGAAGTCATCCGAGATGGGCGATTTTCCGACTAATGCGTTTTCTACTGTAATTGCATTGTATTGTAATGATAAAATTATTTGTAAATGCAGTGAAGAACCTAACTTTCCAGCAGATTCATTTGACAGCCATGTATATTTATATAATGATATTTCATACAAACAAACCTTCATAAATAGTGTTAGCACAGCCTTGACTCACCAAGGATAAAAGTTTTAATCACTAAGGTTTTGGCGCTCAAACTGTCATCATGGACCTTCTTTGTTAAGCACGCAACGAGGGCCAAACTCTAAAAATGGTATTTAACGTCACTATTTTGTTCTCTTGTACATTTAATTGATTTTTTTTTCTTCTAAAGTCTACGAAGTTGAACAGTGTTATTATTTTTTCTATCAAACTAAAAGTTTTGATAGAAACTTCATATTTAGAAAACCTTATTGGGCATTATTTGATCTATTCTCTCAAAACAAGTGAGTGGTACTAACGTTTGAATTATTTTCAGCTCATGAACAAAGCGAAATATGCAGTATATGTTAGCAACATCCAATTCTAGAACCGTCGATGACACAACGGTGATTTGGCAATTTAACATGTCTACAACGACCACAGAAGACGTCTGCAATAATGCGGTATACCATCATTAGATTCAACCCAAAAGAGCATTTGAATTTTTAATTGCACTTCAAATAGATTAGTAGATCAACTTTTAGAGGAAGGACAGATAGAGCTATATTATCTTTCTTATATATCATATTTACCTTCACATTTCAGTTTTTGTTCATCATGACGTAGGCATAATTTTTTGACCTCGTGTCGTGACGTCATCGTATAATTACTGTGTCATCACACGGATGTTTCTCACGAGAACGACCCAAAAACTATTAATTTTCTGCATTTTGTTGTTATTGCTATTTTGTTCTAAAAACAGTAATGAATAATCCAAGATAATAATGCTATTACCAAGATGACAAAGAGATGCTTAATGTTTGTTCTGCTTAATATCGATTTACTGTATTAAAGAGATACTCAAGCTGCTTTGTACTGTGTAAAAAAAATAAGAAATAAAAAAATACAGAATGAGTTGCCTCTTTCAGTTTATAAAGAGAAATAGGATATGGCCCTTTAAGGCGACTGCACAAAACGTATAGTACAACGTGGGTTATTTCTCACTGGATTCCCCTCTTGCGCAAATGTGGTATATGTGCTCAGTTATTTTCGATTAATCAGTCACATCTGATACAGGGGAATTAAACGTATTGTAAGAGATTTTATCTTATCCTCCGTGTAAACAGATAATTAAATAAACGGTTGCATACGGTTGATTTTAACATTTTCAGTAGTAAGTTATCTGAGTTGCTACTTGCCCCATGATTTTACTATCTCTGTAGATGTGTATTCCTTAATGAATAAGAAAATAAGAAATTGAAAAAAATATAAATGAAAATAAGTATGACGATGAGAGTAGATCATTACCGTTTTATTGTTATCATTATTGTTACCATTACTATCACCGTCATTGATATAAGTATTAGTATCACCATTATCATTAGAACCCTTATAACTAGCATAATTATCATTATTATCATTATAATTGCCATGATTCTATCATTATTTCTATTATTATTATTATCAATATTATATTATCATTATCATCGCTATTGTTATTAATTTTATTAAAATTGCTGTTATCATTATCATCACCATCATTATTACCATCATTATCATTATCATCATTATTACCATTAAAAATATTAGTAATGATAATAATAATAATAATATTATTGTTGTTGAGAGAGAGAGAGAGAGAGAGAGAGAGAGAGAGAGAGAGAGAGAGAGAGAGAGAGAGAGAGAGAGAGAGAGAGAGAGAGAGAGAGAGAGAGAGAGAGAAAGAAAGAGAGAGACCCTAATCTAGACCCAATCTAGCACTTCTTTCCGTTCGTCTTTTCCGTTTCCGTCTGAATCCGATTCTTTTCTTTTGTCTCGCATGTCAACAAAAGGCTTCCCAAACGAAGACGGCTGCGACCGTTTCCGTCTCATTTCCGTCTTGACCTTGGGCTGCGAAAGATCTATACAACTAGTATGTCTTTTTATTGATGAACTACATATAAGTTAATGCAAATAAGTTTTTATTCTAAAACATTAATATATGCAAAGAACAATTACATTCCCTAATATAATGAGGTATGTATGAGAATCCTCGGACGGCGCCATGTTAGTTTACATGGACATTATATGAGACAGGGTCAGTCCATTTGCATACGGAGAGTTTACATAGAAACGCAAAAGTTGACAGGAAAAGTGCTATTGTGATAATCCCATAAACGGTCACATTATTCTTGTCCATCTGGGGAAGCCTGAACAGCCTTGCCGAGTGTGTGTCAGCTTCGGAAAGGGACTGGTCATACTATGCAGTGTCAACCTCTAGAGCAGGGATCGGCAACCTTTTGAACATAGTGTGCCAGTTGATATAATTAACGTTTTTTTTATCAATAACTTTGCGTGCCAGTTTTTTTTTCTTTTCAACACTGTATATCCAAATGTATTTTCCTGCACATGCATAAAATAAATGTAATATTTAAGTAGCATTTACTATTCTTTATAACAAATAATATGTATGCTTTATTACAGATTTGTACTCACCATATTAATATCTGGATTCACTGAGCTTTAAGCAACCCTCAGAGTGATCCGTTTGTAAGGCTGCTGCAATGGGGGTTGAAGGTATGCTGCATGCATGAAAACTTCTGGCTCACATTGGTATGTAAATCCAAATGCTGATAACAATACCAAAATACCAAGGCTACTTGCTTCTTGCAACTTAGTTTATCACAGTGGTGTCCGGGAACTTAATATAGAGGCTGCATGACACAATCGAAGTAGATTCCAATATTTCTCGATTCTAAAATTACTCTCTCTCTCTCATTATATTTTGCTG
>NW_020871663.1:1011621-1014121 GCF_003789085.1 Penaeus vannamei | reverse complement strand
GGGGTAGAAGTGTCTAGCTTGTAAACAGGGTGGTTGCGGTTATTGTGTTACTGAGCTTGGATTTCATCTTTCGGATTAGTAATCGAGATAATGAGGTCTTGGCAGGAGGAATAGGAGGCTAGAATATGGAAATCTGCTTTAGAGAAAGGATGTGTGTTTGTGAGTGTTCTCTTATGGTCGAGAACGATGGTCTGCCTTTATGTTCTAAAATGCGGTGGCGTAACCATCGTGAGGTTGATCCCACGTACCTAACTTGACAGTCAGGGCAGGTGAATAAGTAAACAACATTAGAACATAAGATAGCATGACATTTCGTAAGAAGTTTGCAACAGTGTTGGTGTTGCTAAAGACGAGCGAATTTTATTTGAGGGTTCTTTTTTTTTTTTTGTAGAAGTATTTTTGTTTTCTAATTTCAAAGCTTAATTTCTCCATAAATGCGCAGTTTCACATATCTATGATCTCTTTTTACTGTTGATACAGTAAGCTGATTCGAGATTTTTTTTTACATAGAAAGGTCTTTGTAATTTTATCAAATAAATACGGTGGACAACCGTTTCTTACAAAGAAATCTTTTAGAAAATCCATTTCATCATGGATAGAAGGCCAATTGCCAACAGGCTATAGGCTCTAGTGATGACTTTTTTTTTTTTTTTTTTTTTTTTTTTTTTTTTTTTTTTTTTGTAAATGTATGAGATATTGGTAAGAAAGTTAAGGCCGAGGCCAGTAAAGGTTGGTTTACGGTAAATACAAGTGTGGAAACGTCCATTATCATTGGTTATGTACATGTCTAAAAAGCTGCAATATGAGGTAACTTTTTGAAGCTATCTTTATTTAAATCAAATTTGTTGAGATGGGTGGAGTTTATGTTAACTATAATCTCCGTTGTTTCCAGAAGTGGCACATTCGTAAATACTGATTTCACGTCGAAACTCGCCTTGGTGATGGGTTGTTCGGGGTCAAGTGAAGCGATTTCATTTGCAAAAGCTGTGGAATTTTCAATTGCGTACTGATTGGTAGTTAACAGTGAAATAATTGGTACCAGAAACTTGGCAGTGTTATAGTTAAAAGTGCCAATCGAGGAAATAATTGGTCTTGAAGGGATGTTTAGTTTGTGTACTTTGGGGAGACCATATAATAATCCAGGTTTGGAACCAGAGGTTGACAGGAAAATATAGGTGCTTACATTAATGGATGATTTAATGGTCTGGAGTAGTCTTTTAAAATTATCTCCAAGGTATAACACGTGAGTGGACATTTCAGTAGTGATTCTTTTGAATTTAGTATGGTTATTAAGAATATTAAGTACTTTCTGATGATAGTCACCTTTGTTTAAAATGACTACTCCCCGACCCTTGACTGGTCTGGTGATTATTATGGACTCGTCATTCTTAAATGATTGTAGAGGTGACGTGAAACTTTCACTCGTTTGTTTAGCCAGACGAGAGAATTTCATGGTGTTGTTGGCTAAAGTTGATATATTATTGTTGACATTCTTAAAGGAGTTATTATAAATATCACAATTCTTTAAATTGTTGCAAAGCTTTTCAGAATAGAGGTAAAATTTGTAAAAATAAACTTTGGAGGCATACAATAATCCAGGCCATGAGAGAGAATATCTTTCTGTTCTTCAGGTATTTTTTCAGAAAAAAATAAAGATTACTTTTTTCCTTTTATGTGTCTATTTTGTCTTTACACGTTTTTTTTTCTGTCATTTACATTCTTTTATTTACGTTTTTGTATTGTCACTATTTTAAATGTAGAGAAGCAAATTAATTAATTAATTTGTCTAATTGCCTTTTTATCTGGTTCTTCATTACATCACTGATGATGAAAATTTGACTGATCTTCGAAACGTTAAGTGGCAAAACCTGTAACGACTTACATCAAATATATATTATATATATATATATATAATATATAATTATATATAATATAATATATATATGTGTGTGTGTGTGTGTGTGTGTGTGTGTGTGTGTGTGTGTGTGTCTATACATATATATATATATATATATATATATATATATATATATATATATATATACATATATAAATACATACATATATATATATATATATATATATATATATGTGTGTGTGTGTGTGTGTGTGTGTGTGTTTGTGTGTGTGTGTGCGCGTGTGTGTGTCTAAAATTCCTGTATATATGTACATCTCAATATTCATGTAGGTATATCAATATGCACATTTCTACATTCATCTATATGTATATATCAATTTCTATTTTTTGCTTTTTCATGTCTCAAAGTATATATATATATATATATATATATATATATATATATATATATATATGCCCACACACACATACACACATACACAGCTCAGTGGGAGAGCGTTGGCTTTGCATTCGCATGGTCCTGGGTTCACGCCCGCTGTGAATGAGCACTGGCATGCTAACGTCAGCATGGTAGGGTCAGAGTCGGTGTGGAAAGAAATTGGACACCCTACCGTATCATCCTGCGGCTTAGTAAGCATGTTT
>NW_020871663.1:978974-988974 GCF_003789085.1 Penaeus vannamei | reverse complement strand
TAATAAGAGTACAAAAGGAAATCTGAAAATAATTCCCAAAAAATTATTTGTTTCCAGTTTCCGGTCAAGTTATTTTTTCCGGGAAAATCCGGAACCCGGATGTGTGACGTCAATTCCAGAACACAATCACAGCATTCTCTGTATTCAATACATTGCACATGGCGGACTCACTACAAGACTACAGCGGCAGTGAAGTTTCATCGGATTATTCCGACGAGGACATTGGTATAAGTTTATAGGGTGCCTACGTCTTCGTTAGAGTTGGAAGAGGAATATCAAGGGTTGATGGTGGATGTCGTGGAAGTTGTGCCAAACCAGCCAGACATGGAGTGGCGTCGAGACCCGAAGGGATTGAATGAATGGTAATTTTCTAAGGGATGGAATGAATGGTAATTTTCTAAGGGATGGAATGAATGGTAATTTTCTAAGGGATTGAATGAATGGTAATTTTCTAATTTATTTTTTATAGTCAAACGTGCGATCCCGCTTCTGTATGGTACAAAATTTCTACAAGCTGAGCTATCTCTTGTCTGCACCCGTGGCGCAGGCCTACATCCATTCACGAGTGGAGGGGCATCGGTATTTATTTGTGTTGTGCTTTTTGGGGTGTACCTACCTTACCTCTGTGTAGTAATACATGCACACTTGCAATGCACTCGGCACACTGTGCCGTGCCCACGCAATGAATGTTTGCTACGCCGCCAAGCAAAAGCGCTCTTTCAGAGTTTGTTTTGCGCTGTTATGATCATGACAAATATAAATTGGAAATGGCCTACCGTTTTGCAAATCCCATGTCGTAAGCCAATCTGTTCGCAAAGCAATCGGGCTCAAAGTATTTCAGGCAAAGTACGCTGGTTGGCACAGGCTGAAAGTTGCTCCTTGGCATGCACAAAACGTGTCCACTTCCTTGCTCTGTCGCGGTGTTTTGGCCATTCAAAAAGCTGGTGACATGAATGGGAACAAAGAATTGCTACACAACGCCGCGGTATCCTTTGTTACAAACTTTGATAGCTTGAAACTGGGACAATTCCGTGATATCCTTGACTCGCGGTGCACTGTGTGTATCATGCTATTCAACAAGATTCTCCCTGGTCCTGGGAATGACGTCACAACCGGGGATTGCCGAAGACCGCCGAGTTTTGCATCTTCGTTTCTAAGGGCGTTGCTATGGGATTTTGGGGGATACCAGAGGGTCTTTTCGATTTTTTTTTTTTTTTTTTTTTTTGCATAAATAGACTAAGCATACATTATTGAACAATATTCAAAGATAAAACTATGCACGATAATTATTTCACATATTCCCTTTAAGAAAATGCGACATTGAACCTGTAAAGTTGATTTATCTAAAAAGTACACGACTATTCATAGTGAGTGTGTTGCAGGGATGATTTAAAGTCACTCTATGGGACTATGGCTCTACCTTTGGTGATGCCCAGCTAGAAGACCCAGCTGACGGGACATCGAATGAAATTTCCGTCCTAATGACGTTCGGTCTGCCACATTATCAGTTCATATCATGGTTTCAGCAATTTTCATTTTCATTTCATTTGAGCACACATATCTCAATATTGTTTTAAACACTGTTCTTTTACACCAAACCATCTGCAGTCATACAAACTAACAAAAATACGTCACTATCCGTCGGTCGTCGTTTGTTTCCGTATAGTAGACGAATTTCCGTTGAATTCCAGGCCTGTGAATCCCTCACCCTGCCGCTAAACATCCTCCATATCCCATTCCAAATACCATTCCCAATCCATACCAAGTTAGAGGCATCCATGTGAAGCATTTGGCAATCCATCTGAAGCATTTATGTCCCCATTTGAAGCTTTATAAACTCGCTCCTGATTTATGCAAACCGCCGACACCAGAGGTCATGCAGTACTATATTTGGCTTTACATTACCCATGCATGCATGATAATAGTTTAATCATTTGATTTGTTGAACGGGTGTTGGATATGATGATATATGTTTTGTTCTTATTCGTTATACTAGCCATGATAGAAGTGAAATGATGCAAAGTGCGTATTTTTCTAAATAATAAAAGATAATGAGATTTATCAATACAGAGACAAAGCAACGTATAGTCATCGAAATGCAATCTCCAGATGTTTGGTTCATTAGCCTCAGTACTTGACGATTGTAAAAAAATATATATCCCCATATGGAAACACTAGCCAGAGGAGGAGCTAACAAAAATTGCGTTCAGCTTATTGACCACAAGTAAAGTTGACGATACTTCTTTTCTGACTGTACGTGAGGGCGTTTTATGAACCATTTGCCCTCATGAATCCTGACTGTAAAGTCATGGAATTTATAATTGCAACGGTTAACGCTTTAAACAAATAGATGCGATGTACTTCAAAGGTCATATAACATTTTAAAATTGCACAGAATGTTCCAATTCCTTCTGTAATTAGATTACAATCACTCCGAATTGGTAATGGATGTATCTTGTGACGAAAACCTGTAAAGTGAATCTCGCAACATTTTGAAAACTCTGTCTTAGTAGAATTTATTATCTCCACACATAGTTATGAATTCCATGACATATTAAACGTATTCCATTTACCCTTTGCTTACCTCATCCCCTAGTGAAGCTTATTTACTGAGGCTCCAGCAGTTGGTATATTGATTATCTTCAGTCGATCGATCTGTATCTTTTGTTTGATTCAGGAACTATATACATACTCTGTATATTGTAAAAGATTTAACCAGCATATCGATAAACTTAAATTTGTGGTAAAAATGTATCATTTAAAAATATTAATTTACTGGCAGAGACGCTATATTCCCTATCTACTTGTTTTGCAATTTAAGAATTAAAAGTATTATGCTCAGACATAATAGTATCCCTCATAAATATAGAGAAAATGGTCCGAAATCCTAGTAGGTATGAAAGAAAATGAGCTTCATACCATGGGTAACTATTAGCGTAAGTTTTATCATAGAGACGCGTAAACACATTTATGCCATGTCCATCAGGATTTTAAATGGCTCCAAAGAGGCAATTGCTAGACCTACCTATCCCAACTCTTTACCCTTTTCCTTGCCTTGCGGAGATTTTTTAAATTTCTTATTGTCACTGAT
Source organism: Penaeus vannamei (assembly GCF_003789085.1). Lineage (NCBI taxonomy): Eukaryota > Metazoa > Arthropoda > Malacostraca > Decapoda > Penaeidae > Penaeus > Penaeus vannamei. The sequence continues at coordinate 985,883 of NW_020871663.1, read as the reverse complement.
ATTTAACATTATAATAATCATAATGTTAAGTCATTTTAAAAACATCGGTATTAACAAAATAATAAGAAATAAGGTTAGGTCACATAGGGTTTACTAACTCCTTGCTGGCTGAGCACTAGTGTAGTTATCTGTGAAAAAACATCTATCTATAAATATTGTTACGTAACACACTGTCCCACTGGGTTCGGTGAGCTGCCTTTGACGAGTGTTTTGGCACTCAGGGCACTGAATGAAGTTGGCGGGGTGAAGGACAAACAGGTAGCAATCCACGGTTTATTGGCGTGCCACAAAGTTTATTTACAGGAACTTCTCTCCAAGGAAAGACGATCACCTCACACACACACGCACAGCTTAATCACCTTAATTCCGTCTCCGTGTCCTCCTTAGAGGGAGCAGCACAATCTAGATCGCAGCTACCGTCAAAGATCGTCCTCGCTCTACCAGATCTCTTCTCGAACAGCCCGCCACTCCCCTCTCGGAGCCAATCACGACGCCGGATTCTCGTGCTGCCTTGCAGGCAGCCAATCACGCAACGGCGCGTTTTTGGCGGGCTTTTCGGCGCCCCGAGCATACACTTATTTTGGCAGGCTTTTTCATCGCCACGAACACAATGCACTTTTTGTAACACTATCCTCCTCCACAGAAATAGTCGACCCGACTATCTTACAGATCACAAAATAAAGTGAAAGTAAAATCATAAGAATGCAAATAAATCCACACAAAGAATAACATAAGATAATCAAAGAAAATCACATACAGATCATAAAATAAAGTGATATGTATATCATTAAAAAGACAAACAAATCCATACAAAGAATGAAGTAACATAAGCCAAGAAAATCATATATAAATTTATCGTTTCCTTGTAACATAATCTGCCAGCCATACAGGTGGCTGCCTCTGACGCCGTGGTCTGACTGCTACGTAAGGGTTGTCCAGCACCAAACCTATGCCACCATTAGCTCGAATGTCACTATCACGGTCATCATCATACTCAGTGTCAGTATCACCATCCATCGCATCATCGCCTCCCACACTAGCGTCACTGTCACAATCCTTCGCGCCGTCACTCACTCCCACAATGTCACTATTATTGTCATGGTCACTAACCCGAGGGCCCCATGTGAACACACCCTTCCCAGAGTGCCTCCAAAGTCTGTCTACATGGACCACCTTGGTTCTCTGGCTGGATCCCGCAGGTGCGATGCGGTAGGTGACAGCAGATATCCTTTCAACCACAGTGTACAGGGATTCTGGAGCTTCGGTGACTTCCCAGGCCTCTTGCGTGGGTTGTGAAACCATACCTGATCCCCATGGGAGTACACTGCGTCCCTGGTCCGTTCGTTATACCGCCGCCCCATCGCCTGTCCTGCTATCTTGAGGTGCTGACTTGCTCGGTGCCTGGTCTCCTCCATGCGACGCTGCAGGGTCCTTACGTACTCGGTGTCGGTACAGGCAATCCTTCATCCGACGGCTTTCCTGTTGCGAGGTCGCCTGGGAGGCGGATCTCATGGCCGAACATCAGGCGTGAGGGCCTCTTGTTCCGCTGCACGATATGCCATCAGTATGTACGGGATCCAATCATCCCAGTCATGCTGGTCCTCCTCACAATACTTGGCTAGTTGGGTGACCAGGGTGGCATTGAACCTCTCCACCACGCCATCACTTTGGGGGCGCAGGAGTGTGGTGCGGGTCTTGTGGATCCCAAGGAGACGACAACACTCCCTAAAGACCCGACTTTCAAACTCTCGGACCTGGTCTGATTGTAACTCACCTGGGACCCCAAAGCGGGTGAAGACTTGGGTCACCAAGAATTCTGCGACTGTTTCTGCTTCATGGTTGGGAAGGGCACCAGCCTCTGGCCACTTGGAGAAATAATCCATGGCCACACAAATATATTTGTTTCCCCTTTCAGTGCAAGGAAAAGGCCCAACGATGTCCACGGCCATGCACTCCATGGGTGCCCCAGCCTGGTACAGTTGCAGAGGTGCACATGTCTTCTGTGCAGGCCCCTTCTTTGCTGCACACACCTGACAGGTCCTGCACCACTGCTGGACATCCTGTCGCAGGCCAACCCAGTACACGCGCTGCCGCAGCTTCTCCATTTTCCTCTTGATCCCTAAGTGGCCACTGGTCTTCCCATTGTGCACCTCCTTCAGCAGTCCCTCACGGCGAGACAGTGGTGCCACTATATACCACTGTTGCTTTCCGGTAGAAGCATCCACCCAACTCAGCTGCAATACGCCATTCTCCAGGCGCAATGCCTCCCACTGATCCACAAGAAACTTGGTTGCTGGGCTTTCCGGGATACAGCCTCCCACTGTGGCCGATTCTTGCCTGCTTCTAGCCACCGAATAACTGGTGCCAGGTCCTGGTCCTTCTGCTGGTCCTCCCTCCACCTCTAATCGGCCTCTGCTATACTCTCACTAACCACCAATCTCCGACAGGTGATCTCAGACTCGCGACGAAAACAGTGATTACAATCAGGCTCACAAGGGCGGCGGCTGAGACTATCAGCATTGCTATGAACACGCCCAGCACGATGCACCACCTGGTAATTGTACTGTTCCAGCTTCCCAAGCCATCTTGCTAACTGGCCTTCTGGCTCATATAGGTAGTGGTGGAAGCGGGAGAGTCCCTTCACCACGGCTGCCAACTCCTTGCGAGTGATGCAATAATTTCTCTCAGGCTTGGAAAACTTGGAACTGTAGTAGGCTACCATGTACTCCTGGCCATCTCTGAGCTGAGACAAGACTGCACCGACACCTTCCTGACTGGCATCTGTGTCTAAGATGTAGGGAAGACTGGGATCCGGGTATGGCAATGCTGGTGCCTCTACCAGAGCTTGCTTCAAGGCTACAAAGGCTTGATGGCATGTCTCGTCCCACACAAAGCTCGCTCCTTTCCTTGTCAGCTGATGCAATGGTGCGGCTATGGTGGCAAAGCCTTGCACAAATCTCCTGTAATAAGTGCACAGTCCCAAGAAGCTTCTCAGCTCGGCAACAGTCCTTGGCACTGGCCAGCTCTCCACTGCTGACACTTTCAATGGGTCCGTCTACACTCCTTGTCTGCCCACCACATGACCCAGGAATGGCACCTCCGTATGAAAAAGGGTGCATTTCTTGGGGCTGAGCTATAAGTTGGCAGCTTTGAAACGACACAGCACCTCTGTCAGGTGCTCCAGCTCCTCCTCGAAGGTGTTCCCAAACACCAACACGTCGTCTAAATATACCAAGGCCACCTTCCACTGCAGTCCTTCCAGTACTTGCTCCATCAGGCGTTCGAAACATCCAGGGGCGTTGCACAGACCGAAGGGCATGGCATTAAAGTGCCACAGCCCTTGACTAAAAGAGAATGTAGTCTTCTCTTTAGCTTCCTCTGCCACTTCCACTTGATGGTAACCAGACTTAAAGTCCAATTTAGAAAACCATTGAACCTTGGAGAGTGCGTCCAGCGTGTCATCAATGCGAGGCAAAGGGTAGGCATCAGTGGCGGTGACGGCGTTCAGAGCTCGATAGTCGACGCAGAATCGTTTGCTCCCGTCCTTCTTTGTCACTAGTACCACTGGGAGCACAAAGGATTGTTTGAACGCTCTATAATACCGGCCTTTGCCATCTCCTGTACTGCACACTGCATCTCCTCTCTCTTTGCAGGTGGTACTCGATGGTGCGGCTGCTTGATGGGAGGGGTATCACGGGTGTTAATGTGATGTTTCACCATCGATGTGCGTCCCAAGTCCATATCTCCCTGGCTAAACACGTCTGCATACTGATTAAGCAACCGTCGCACTTTTCTTGTGTGTTTCGAGTGTGTTGCTTGCTCACATTTTCCTGTTTCCTCCCTTGCTTCGGCTTTACCTGTGACACTAGGGCATGTTCTCCCAGGATTAGACCTCATGACCTCTTACTGTCATCCTTCTTCTCTGGAGATCCACACACGCCTCCAAACATGCCAAGTAATCCAGCCCAAGCAAGCAGGGATCCTCCATCTCGGCTACAAACACTGGTAAACGTTCTATCACGTCACCCACATCCAGGCTCACCCACACTGGGCCTCTCATGGGTATACAATCACCAGTAACGCCGCATAATTTCTGGCCAGCCTTGGGTATACCACAGGATACAATCAGATCCTTCCTGATATATGTCAGTTCTGATCCTGTGTCCACTACCATCTCCACAGGGCGCCTGTTGATCTTGCCAGCCACTCTCATGGCTGTGGGCGGTGCCACCTGCCGATATCTTACGGGTACTAGGGCGACATGGTGTCTTGCTGGGCAACCGCCCCTTCTCCCAGCTGGACCCTGCCCCAGTTCCTGGCACTCCTTAGTTGAGTGATCCTGATCTTCACATGCCCTGCAACAAGGGTGAAAGATGGGGCGACAGTGATCATTTGTCGAGCGAGAACTGTTGACACCACCACTAGTACACTCGTTCCTCTTGTGTCCCTTCTGTCCACACCTCCAGCAAATGCCTCGGAAGCCATCAGGGTTTGTTCTCCTTGAGGGAGGGGATCTTTCAGCCAGGGTCCTCTTCACATGTATGTGGCTTGGGCTACGTGTCATCTCTCCCCTATAATAGCTTGGCGTGGCGGTGAGCAAGAAAGCCTCAAATTCGGCTGCATGCGCCAATGCTTACTGTACGTTGTGCGGCCCTGCTTGCTTCACATGGACCTGAAGCTGTTTGTCATTTAGTGCGTCCACAAAGCTGTCCTTGGCGAGCATGTCAATGGTCTCTTCTGTGGCCATTGGATATGCCCCATGCACCAACACCTCAATATCCTGTGTCAGCTGTGGAAGGGATTCATCCCGCCTCCTTGTCCGTGTCTTTAACTGAGCGCGGTACACCTCTGGCTGCTGGCGACGGCCTAAGCGGCGTTGTAAGGCCCTCACTACACATGCATACGATCGCATTTGGGCGGCGGTCAAGTGCTCTAACACCTCTACAGCCGCGCCCTTTAAGCTGCTGACAAGCTGGTATGCCTTTCCTCATCATTCCAGCCTTGCCCCCTAGCTACAGTCTAAAACTGGGCCTGAAATGCATTCCACGATACTTTACCGTCATACTCGGCTGGTCGCTTGTCGATCATTGCTGCCCGTGCCACATCCGTTATTCCCAGCTGGTCCTTTGGAATGCACTTTGTACTCGGCGGGGGTGAAGGAAAGAGAGGAGAGGCAGATGGGCCCTCCTCTTCAACCACATTCTGTTGAGACCAGGAAGTTGATGCTAATTCTGTCGGGTTTTGTTCCCGTAGAGCCCGTGGTGCAGCATTGCCCTCAACTAACAGATGCCCCTGCACTGACGTCAAAACTGCCGACGAAGCCATCATTTGCCGATAGGCCTCCACATCCCTTCTCACTGCTGCCAGCTGGTGTTTCATGGCCTACAGTGGCTCCTCCACTTCCCTTTTAATCTCCCACTTTACACGAGTACAAACATCATTGGTATAGTCTCTCACCCATGTTTCCATGGCATCCAGCTCTTCCTTCAGTGTGTACTTCAATTCACTCGTTGCCTGTAACTGCTGCGCTGCTTCAGTGGTCTGTGCTGCCTGCCGTTCTATTGTCTCCCGTGTTTGTGACAAAAGTCGAATAATGGTGTCCAAATCCACCCCTGTTACGACAGGGGATGATGGGGGTGGTGTGCCTGCTGCCTGTCTGGTAGGCACTACCTGCACTCCCGCCATTTCCTGCGTGCCTTCTGTCCTGTCGTCTGCCATATTATCAGCCATTGCGTGCCACTGGTGCAAAGGACTTACTCACTATTATCAAATGTATCCCACTCCTGACACCAATGTTACATAACACACTGTCCCACTGGGTTCGGTGAGCAGCCTTTGACGAGTGTTTTGGCACTCAGGGCACTGAATGAAGTTGGCGGGGTGAAGGACAAACAGGTAGCAATCCACGGTTTATTGGCGTGCCACAAAGTTTATTTACAGGAACTTCTCTCCAAGGAAAGACGATCACCTCACACACACACGCACAGCTTAATCACCTTAATTCCGTCTCTGTGTCCTCCTTAGAGAGAGCAGCACAATCTAGATCGCACCTACCATCACTGACCGTCCTCGCTCTACCAGATCTCTTCTCGAACAGCCCGCCACTCCCCTCTCGGAGCCAATCACGACGCCGGATTCTCGTGCTGCCTTGCAGGCAGCCAATCACGCAACGGCGCGTTTTTGGCGGGCTTTTCGGCGCCCCGAGCATACACTTATTTTGGCAGGCTTTTTCATTGCCACGAACACACACTTACATTATTATAGTACACTTTTTATAACATAATACACTTTTTGTAACAATGTGTATGTGTGTGTGAGAGAGAGAGAGAGAAAGAGACTTAATATTTTCTTAATTTTTTTGTATGGAAAGACAAACACAATATAGATGGCTTTTTCAATCGGCCGCTTTCTTTCTTTCTCTCTCTCTCTCTCTCTCTCTCTCTCTCTCTCTCTCTCTCTCTCTCTCTCTCTCTCTCTCTCTCTCTCTCTCTCTCTCTCTCTCTTTCTCTTTTTCCTTCTTTCTCCCCACAGTCAATGCATTGTCATGGGCATGCTCCCCTCCAATGCAGCCAGGGTGTGCGACTTACACACGAGTTTCCTAATTTCTTGATTCATTTAAATTTTAGTTGAATACCACTCAGTACCATCGATCGCGGTCATTTTAAATCAGTTTAAAATTATGTGATTGGCTGGAAACAGAAAAAAATTAGAGAAATAATGGGAGAGAAAGCACGCAACTTGCCACCTTCTCATAAATCATAATGTATCCCTTTCTCTCTCTCTCTCTTTGTTTTCACTATCTTTCCAATTTTCTATCAGCCCATTGTTACATCTCACCCAACTCACTACCACTCACTGTGCTGACAAGGTGCCATGCAGACAAAACCATTCAGGTTGACAAGGGGTCTG
>NW_020871663.1:966474-971474 GCF_003789085.1 Penaeus vannamei | reverse complement strand
TGGCATTGAAAAATTATTTTCTTCGGAACATGTAGATACGTGGTTGACGAGCTTCTGCTATGATCTCTATTCTATTTCTCGATAATGGTATGGTATATATATATATATATTATATTAATATATATATATAGGTATATATATATATATAATATATCATGTATATATGTATATGTATATATAATATATATATTATATATTACTACTATTACATTATCATACATCGTACTAGGGATATATATTATATTATTAGCTGTAATCTATATATCGATCTCTACTAAATATGTGTCGATGTTGTGCACTATCCCCGTCCGACGCTACATCACATGATAATGCAAACTAGCAAATCGTATGTGAATGTGTGACACGCGCCACTAATCAATGTGTGTGTCGTGTGTGTGTGTGTTTGTGTCGTTTGTGTGTTGAGTTGTGTGTTAGCTGCACTACCTTACAATATACACTACCCGTATACTAATAGATAACGCGCCTTCACATTATGATACGATTATAGTTATACCATACTATTACTATCATATATAGGTTATATATATAAAATTCCTAACATACCATTATATTAAATTCATCATACTCTATATACGATGAACTGTACACTATAGATATCTACAATATACCTATATACATATGTGTGTGTGTTGTGTGTGTGTTGTTGTGAGTGTGAGGAGCGTGGTGCATTCCATCTTCATGGCTTACACGTGCAATGTGTTTGTGTTGTGTGTGTGTGTGTAGTAGTGTATATATATATAGTACTATATATAGATTATATATTAGCTATTAATATACCATATATCTATCTCATACCTCATCATGTATATCACTTACTATATATACTGATAGTCTTTAATCAATATATATTACATAATATATATGAATATATATATACTATTAATATATATACACTATGATTATATATGTGTGCGTGCGTGTGATGTCGTGGTGTGCGTGTTGGTTGTTGTATGTATGTGGACTATATATATATAATTATACTAGATATATATATATATATATATTATATAATAAATATATATATATATAGTATATATATTCATACATGTATATATATTATAATTATATATATAACTATACTATATTACTACTAAAATATGCCTCTTAACTTCAAGTAATAACATTACCCTACATCGAGTATTACTAGTATCATCTATACATACAAACTACTATATATGCTCAACGTAATTCTAACCTCATACTATATATATATATAATAAATATTATTACATATATATCAAGTATTACTTATAACATATAACTATTAATTATTATATGATATATATATATAATATATATATATATATTATATATATCGTATTGTTTATATATATATATATATACATATAGTATTTATATATTATAATATGATATATGTACATATATATAAGACAGTTTTATATCTAACGATCCGTACTATAACTATTATAGTATCCATGACTGCTACTAATATATATATAATATATACATACTGTCATAATACTACCTAATCATATACTACTATTATGATATAGAGTGTATAGCCCGTGTACAATTATAATATTACAAGTATATGTAATATATATACTATATCTAGTATAATAATCATTGTCGTGAGTTGTGTGTGGCGTGCTGTGTCCAAAAAAATTCACGATACTATTGTGTAGTGCAATGTGTTTGTGTGCTAGTGTGCTGTGTGTGTTGTTGCTCGTGTGTGTGCGAACTATATATACACACATATGTATTAGTTACTATAATATACTAGGTCAATACCTACTATAATAGGTATTATCAGATAAATATACTACTATATATGTCATGTAGAGTGCTGATGTGTGGTTCCGTCGGTGGTGTGTTGTGTGATTTGTAGTGTGTGTCCGTGTGTCGTGTTATGTCGTGTGTGTTGCGTGTCGCACGCCGCGCGTATGTCATGGATCATCACACACACCACGCGTGCGTGTCCAATGTATACACACGCACACACACTACACACACACACACACACATCAACGAACACACTAACATCAGCACACAACACACACAAACACACTCACACACACTACACACACACACACACACACCACACACTAGGTAGTATGAGAATAGTACTATAGTAGTACACTATACATACTATATATAATATATATATATATATATACATATTATTATTAAATAATCTACATAATAATTAGTATATATATAAGTCATATACCCATAACCATGTAATATACCTATATATAGATATACACAACACATACATACATATACATACATACCTTATATATACTATCTATCTATCTATCATCTATCTATCTATCTATATATATATAATATATATAATATATTATATATATATATGTGTGTGTGTGTGTGTGTGTTGTGTGTGTGTGTGTGTGTGTGTGTGTGTGTATATATATATATATATATATATATATATATATATATATATATTATATTATATATATAATATATATATATATATATACATACATATACATACATACCTGTATATACCTATATATATACACACACACATACATACATATACATACATACCTGTATATATCTATCTATCTATCTATATATATATATATATAGATAGATAGATAGATAGATAGATAGATAGATAGATAGATAGAAAGATAGATAGATAGATATTACATAATATATTATATATATATATATTATATAATATATATATATATATATATATATTATATACACACACACACACACACACACACACACACACACACACACACACACACCACACACAATATAACACATATATATATATATATATATATATATATATATATATATATATATATATATATATATATATTATATAATATTATATATATACATTATATATGTATATAAATATGTATAGATAAATGAATGAAGATATATATAGACATCTATATTTCTTATTTATGTATATAATCTTTTACTGATTCTTTGTATTTTTACTGTATTTTTTCATTTCATTTCTGATAAGATCAGTTAAAATCTTGGTTGAAAGAAGTTCACTAACCTGTAGTGGTCGTGCTGGTCAACGTTGTGGTGGTTTCTTTAATTAGATAGAAATAGATGTTACGTCAGTTAATATCTAATTTATTAAAGTTACTGCAGTCTAATTATCACGAGGCTTGTATTTAAACACCTGCAGATCCACTAATAATTGTTTTGAAAGCTTGGACAGTTTGTGGAATAGATACGGTGGCTAATTAAAAATATTATACATTTATATGTATATGTATATATATGTGTATATGTACATACCGACACTTCATAACACCCATATAGCAATAACAGTATAGAAACATTTATACGGAGTGAGTGAACGTGAACATAAGTTAGTGGAACTGAAAGGGAAAGATAGTGTGGTATGATGAGTTGATGAGCCAGACGCTGTTTGGTGGTGAACAAGAAGTGGTGATGGAGGGTACCTGGTATGATTTTTGGTCACAGGAAGGAAGGCAAGGAATGGGGTGGTTCAGGAGCGTAAGAGAAGGGGGAGGCTGACCAATATACAAAGAACTGGGATACTAAAAAAGTGGGCATGAAAACATAGAGATGTCGAAGGCTAGTGATTTAAAGGAAAACAGAGAGAGAGAGATTGTGAAGGCTGAGGAAAAGGCGTAGAAAGAGGTGTATGAGAAGTTGGACGCTAAGGACGGGGAAAAGTATTCGTAGTGATTGGCCTGAAATATAGACTGAAGGATGGAGAGGGAAGGATGTACACCAGTTGGTGAAAGATGCATATAGAAATTAGCAGACAAATGAACAGTGTGTTGAGAAGGAAGTGATTCAAAACAAAGAAAAGAGAGAGAGATGGGTGATGTAGAGACGATGAATCGCGAAGCACAATGATTAGTAAGAAGGAAGTGAGAACAACAATGAAAAGAATGAAGAGTAAACAGTCAGCTGATCCCCATGGCACATCAATGGAAGCAAGGCGATGGTTAGGAGAGATGGCAATGAAGCTTTCAACCAGGTTATTTAATAAAATACATGGTCATAGAATAATGAACGTTTAGGAGAACCTGAGGAGATGGGGTTATGGGCTGGAGAGAAGGGGAATAGAAACCAGAGGGAGCACGACGAGTGCGAGCTGGCAAGGAGCGGGCGACTGCACTTAATACTTGGGGTTCGCTGATCAAAGTGATGGAATTTGTGGTACTAAGGAGAGGAAGATAGTGCAGGCAGGGTAAACTTGCGGAGAAGAGCGACAGGAGTGATTTGCGATAGAAAGGTGTTTGCAACTGAAAGGGAAAGCGATGGTAAGACCAGCAGGGTTGCTTGGCTTTGTCAGCAATGGCTCTGACAAAAAGAGCGGCGAGGAATGCAGGCTGACAGGATTATGAATGAATATATTGCAGGGAGATCGTTGGTATGAAGGCTTGTAGGCGAAGCGAGACAGGTGAGGCATGAGAAAAAGGTCAAGGAAGATATTTGTTACCCTTATGAGCGTGTGTGTGTGTTGTTATATTCTCTTTTGTTATCTCTGTCCATTCGTTCAGACATAATGACTCACGCGGGAGGCAGTAGGTGTGAACGCCTGCGATGCTTTCCGTCGCGACAACGTTCTTGATGACCTCGCAGATGAGTCCGCTGTTCTGCGGCTGAACAGTGAACGCATGGCAATCAGCCTCATAGCGCAGACACATGCTGCTGCACTGCATTAGGGTCTTCATCTTGCAATGGCGGGGTGAACAAAGTGAGCATTAGAAAATGAATAATCATCCTAGTGAACTTACTAGAAACTATTAATTGCACTTTTCATACAGAAACCTGCCATTACCAATTTGCTGAAGACAACAGTTCCTGTTACGCGAATGTTCTCGCTCCTCTCGCAAAACCGGCTGTCCGGATTAATTGCGGTTGTCATGACGACGAACCACAGCGTTGCCCACGCAGGATTCATGACTGGTATGGGAGAGAGGGAGTTTTCAGGCTTAATAGCTTTCAGCAGAAATTGTACACTCCATGAAAGG
>NW_020871663.1:938974-961474 GCF_003789085.1 Penaeus vannamei | reverse complement strand
CAACAACAATAATTATAAACATGCTACAAGCGATAACAAAAGTAATAATCTTACTGATAATAGAAGTAGCACTAGTGATAAAAAATATAGTAACATTTATAATAATTATGATAATGATAATCATTACCATTATTATAATCACAATGATAATAATGATAATGATAAAAATAATGATAATCATAACGATAACAAATAGTAATAATAATAACAATAGCAATGATAATGATAAAAATAATAATGATGATAATAATAATTATGTTAATGATAGTAATGATAATTATGATAATGATATATTAATGATAATAATAATAATAATAATAATAACAATGATAACAGTAATGATGCTAATGATAATAATGGTGATAATGATAATGATGATATTAACAGATAATAATAATAATAATAATAAAAATAATGAAGAGAAAAATTATGATGATGATAATGATAATAGTAATAATGATAATAAGAGTAATGATAATAATGATAATAATCATAATTATATAATAATAATAATATGATGATGATATAATAATAATAATAATAATAATAATAATAATAATAATATAATAATAATAATAATAATAATAATAATAATAATAATAATAATAATAATTATTATTATTATTATTATTATTATTATTATTATTATTACTATTATTATTATTATTATTATTATAATAATGATAATAACAAAGATAATGGCAATGATGATGATGGTGATCAATAACAACAATGATGATGATAATGATGATAATAATAATAATAATAATGATAATAATGATAATAATAGTAATAATAATAATAATAATGATAATAATAATAATAATAATAATAATAATAATAATAATAATAATAATAATAATAATAATGATAATAATAATAATAACAATAATAATAATAACAATAATAATGATAATAATAATAGTAAAAATTATTACTATTTTTATGATGATTATTTTCATCATTAAAACTAGAATTATTGAATTCATTAGCATTCCTCCTATTATCATTGTTATCATTATCATCATTATTATTGTCATTATTATCATTATCATCATCCTTATCATCATCATCATATCCTCATCATCATCATCATATCCTGATCATCATCATCGTCACCCTCATTATTATTCCCTGTTTTATTTTGGTTAATAAACAAACAGATAGGGAATTAATTAGATTGTGTTATGTTCGCTTTTTTAACACCAATGACTGGCTGCGGGTCCTTGGTAGATCAGCTTATAATAAAGAAATGATGATTTGATCACATTAATTTAGTTGGCAATTTCTTGCTAGATTGGTAATATTCTGTAGATCTTGAATATTTGCTAATTTCAGTGTTTTTTGGCTGTTTTGTCATCCCTATCAGCGATCTCTCATCTGGCCACATCGAAAGAAAAAAATACTTTATTCTTAAATTAGAAAAAATACAACTCCTCTAAAGATAAAGGATAATGAAAATCGTGGACAGATTTAAATACATAAGGAATATAACTAGCACATCGTAGTCAGTATCATAATATAGCGCTAAGTACGGCAAATGTAGCAAGGATTTCAGTCAAGCTTTGTATTTCTATTACCTTCGTTCAAAAAGCGTTGATATGTTACTGTATATCACAAAGCAATTGATAAGAAATTTAAAGAATAAAAATGTGTGTTAGTAACTAATCGTAACTTAACAACTATCGTAACATTATTTTTTTCTTAATCCATGCTTCATGACACACTGCTTCCAAATAACTAGTTATATTTCCACGTTAGGTAATAGGAGCGCATTAAACACGAGACTGAAGTAATCATTTGTTTATTTGAATATCTACTTATTACTTTCATGACATGTAAGTTCTTAAATAAATACATATATGGTTCTATATCACATTTTTATCCCAGCCCCCTCTGAGTGTAGCGCTCTCTTTCCGCTCACGTTGGCGGCGCTGAGCGATAGTTGCAGCGGGCGTCGTGAGGCGGCGCTGCGAACGCCCTTCCTCTTCTCCCCGCGTGTCGGGAAGCACACGGTGAGCTCCCTCTCTCTTTGGTTTTTCGCGATTTTACTGTGTTCAGGTCTTTGCTGGTGTCTGCTGAGGATCGTGTTAGACAAGAAGATATATTTTGGGCGGGAAGTGTAGTGTTTGTGAGGTACGAATGGCTTTAATTGTGTTTCATTTGCGGGAAATAAGATTTGTTTACTAACATGTGACGGGGAATGGCCGACACGTGTGGAAACAAGGTGGAAGAAAATGTGTTGATATGGATTTCAAGTGTTACTTGGAGAGAATGTAGACTTAATGCAGTTAACGGAGCAACTGTGAAGGTAACCTTTTTATAATTAGGAAGTAAAATGACCGCGTAATTTTTGTGAAATTCACACCGTCTTCCTCGTGTAGACGTTGAAAGCCAGACCGCTCGTCCATTTTAAAAACATGTTGATAATTTAATACGAACGAATTCTAAGTACTCGTGTAATGTATTATATTGGAACAAGTGCTAAGAACCGTTATCAATGTAACTTTAATACACGAGTGAAAATAACTCACCATAATGGTTCCGGGTCATGTGAGGGTCGGTGGTTCCTTTACAGTAAAAAGGTTCATTTCCTAAAGTGCACAATTCTCTGCGAGGGTGCGTCGCGGTCTTCAACAATTACCCTTTTATTTAAGTCGTACATATTCATGATCAATTGAATGGTTTTAAGTCCTTTTTGTCTATACATGAAAATAGTGAATAAGGAATGCCATATTGCCCAATTTTATAGTATGTAGGGTAAATTTATAGTTCCACCTAGTTTACGCCAAGATTTTGGTATCAATTAATTCGTAGGTAATTTTTTAAAATGTCCTCTAAATGGATTCTGATTTTGGTATCTTTGGGTTTCTTAGTCTAGTTTCCAAATGTACAGAAGTTGTGTGGAAACCCCCCAACCCCACATTCTTGGCGCAGGTAGCAAGGGAGGGCATGAGTTACCCGAGAAATTTGGAGATAAAATGTAAATGTATGCAATAAGTTTTGTTGCACTTGAGAGCAGTAATACCTAAATTATTGCAATTCTTTGTGTAGGTATTCGTAGAGATTACCAATTCTGGTCTCTACAATCCAAAGACAAATTATTACGTGGAAACTCCCTTATCACCGATTTCTTGCTGCCTCTAACCCCTACAATGAAACAAAGAATCCTCCATGTTCTAGGCAGGAACCCCC
The DNA here is from genome assembly GCF_003789085.1 of Penaeus vannamei. Lineage (NCBI taxonomy): Eukaryota > Metazoa > Arthropoda > Malacostraca > Decapoda > Penaeidae > Penaeus > Penaeus vannamei. The sequence continues at coordinate 958,279 of NW_020871663.1, read as the reverse complement.
CACAAATGCTCGCAAAGCTTCAACAGTTATGAGTCGCAGCTATGATCATCATTTGCACCAAATTTTGTTGCAGATATTTAAATTCATCATAACACCAATCAAAAGTTCATCCATATTTAAAAACCTGAATATAAAGTGATATTATACAACTGCATTTGTCATGCTCTGAACAACTTTTGTGTAATTCTTTAAATTATGGACACACTCGCTAAGGACAGTCCCCAACTCGCCATCGCAAACTTTATTCAACAGTCTAAATTGCTGTGACTGGGAGTGCCCTCCAAGCACTCCCTCGGGGGGGGAAGTTGAAGGGAGCACTGCCCTCACCCCAACATCCCCCAGGAAAACATTGTTTTCACCTTGTCTACATAGCAAGCTAGAGCTGAAACCTGGAAGGACCTAGTGGACTTTGACCTTTGTCCTATATTTGTGGTGTTAACATTGTTTGCTGATCATTTGCTCTAATGACTACAACTTTGTGTTCTACAAGAATCTCGCCTCAATTTCCCCTACCTTAGTGTGTCCATACTGTAAAGATTAACCCAACTTGGGATTTCTAGTTTCATCGCAGGAGGCACTGCCCCCTGCGTTAGATAATAAGGTAACCGATTTTGTACTTATATTTTACCCTGCAACTTCTATGGTACCTGCTATTGAGCCAAGAATGTGAGGGTTCTATGCAATCATTTTTATATATTTGGGTAGTATTGAGAGAAATCCACTGTTACCAAAATTGTGGCAATTCATAGTGGTATTATTGTTTAAAATTACCCATAGTGATTTTTAGTTACTCTTGGACACCCTTGCCAATATAATTTTACTAGTCTGATTTCTTTAGTCGGGTGTTCTTAATCTTACATTTGCTATCAATGGATTACATGTGATGCCTTGTCTTCATATGTAACAAAAGTATTGATACAAAATCAGTAGTATTAGGAAATAGAGAGGATAGATGAACCTCACCTTCTGCAAAATTCTTGACTAGTGGCAAGATTGGAGCCTAAATAGGTCTTGTTTTATTGTACTTAATTCAAACCAAGTTGCTCATGATGATCAGAGTGTTAAAGTATGCAGGTATATTACCAAGAGTGATGCACTCTCAGATGGTCCCATAACCAGGATATTAAGTGAACCCAAAAAATCTTAACTAGATGTTTGCTTTGGAGATCAGGAGAATTATTTGTCGGCATAACTTTCTGTATTGCAGGTTATAAACCTCACTATTTTGTGCACATTTCATACAACTATGTAGGGAGGTAGACACAAGCACTTGATACTTTTTACCAATTTAGTCTAGGCCATAGGCCAGTTTTGTGAAAATTCTGTTATAGATGTACAGAAGCTGAACTTCATCTTTGTTTATTTGCTATATCATTTTAAAATGTCAAGAACAAAAATGGCCTCTATAGCATATTTTTAAATTTATTTTTATTGATTTATACTTTTAATTAGTTTTTTTTTTTTGGGGGGGGGGTCACTATTAGTAAGGCAGGCTTGGTGGCTATGATTGCACTTGCAATGAAAAATTTTGAAGAATGGATTTTCTGCAAACCTTTATATTTTGTTCATCCTCACTTCAAATATTTTTTTCCACAAAAACATTGGATATGTGAAAACTTCTTTGCCACATCTTAGCACCTACTTTATTGTATTATTGGGTTGCAGTGCTATAGCTTTCACAACCTGTCAAGTTGATACCCTCTTCATTTTTAATATTTCTGACATGGTACCTATTTTTGGTAAGTTTGATCTTTAACCCAGCATGATAGGATATTCCCTTGCAGTCCAACATATCCATGCTTATTGCAATTGCCAGCAACAAGAGCATGTAAATTCCTGAGAGTTGGTGTTGCTGTGTGCCGTTATGCCAAAAGAATAATTTATTTATAAGGCTATTCCTGTTGCCTAAAACTATGCACAAGGGTTGTCATATTTAGAAGCTTTTGAAAATATTGTAAGTACTTGCTCAATTTGATTTTTCCTTTTTTCAGGCAAAATGGCAATTCAACCACTTAAAAAGCCAAGGATTATCAAAAAGCGGACAAAGCGGTTCATCCGCCATCAGAGCGACCGCTTCGTCAAAGTAAAGGTATGAACAATTCTTACTTTTCAGTACAGCAGCATTGTAATATTGAGAGCCCAAATTTTGGATTTTGGAACCATTGCATGTTCCAGTTGAATTTTTATGATGAAAACCTAGGCTAGAGTTCTTAAACCATAGTTGTTGGTTTTGATGATACTTTTTATATAATCTGATGTGTACAAATTCAGTTGAAATCCTATATCTTAATCAAGAGGCTTAAACTAATGAAAGATATTTTTTAGGCCAACTGGAGGAAGCCCAAGGGTATTGATAACCGTGTGAGGCGTCGCTTCAAGGGCCAGTATCTTATGCCCAACATTGGTTATGGTTCAGCCAAGAGGACCAAACACATGCTCCCTAATGGTTTCAAGAAGGTTCTGATCCACAATGTCCGCGTAAGTATGAAAGTCATTGTCATGACAATATAATTTTCCCACTAATTTTGATTGGTATTGCACTGAGATAGTTATATCCATTATCGTGGTTACAAATGGTTCCCTTAACTATGACAAATGATCTTATTTTACAGGAGTTGGAAGTTTTGATGATGCAGCACCGCACCTTCTGCGGAGAAATTGCCCATGGTGTTTCCTCCAGGAAGCGCAAGGAAATTGTTGAGAGGGCCAACCAGCTCTCAATCCGCCTCACCAACGGGTCTGCAAGACTGCGCACTGAGGAATCCACGTAGATCAATAAATTGTGGTTGTAATTGTTGTATTATTTGTAACCCAAGAATTTCTGATTGTCCTTATAATTTCATTAACTTAAGCCAAAGCATTTTAATGGGCCAAGTTGTTAGATAAATTTTTGCCCACCCAACAGATGGTGTATGAAGCAGCACAGCTGGTAAAATTAAAATACTTGTGGGGTGGGGGGTATAAATAATACTGGATACACTATCTAAGCATTGTACTGCAAACTTAACTTTTGAATTTGTTAAAACTTAACTAGTTAACGATTTGCATATATATATTTCCATGTTCTTAGATGTCAGAAACTATCTTGTATTGACTTGTGTAGACTGCAAAGCTGAATGGTTTATCTGCTATCAACCAGACACTGGGAAAGGTAGATCAGGGTGTTGAAAAAAAATTAAAATATTTCAATACCTATTGTGGGCCAGATGACTGTATTGTCACCATTTTAGTAAAATGGCAGAATATATGTTTAATTCTGTGCTGAAAGCTATAAAAGCGTTTATTCCTTTACCTTAGACTCCTACAGTAGATAAGTGAAAATACCACAATTTATACTTGTTGAAGACAAAAGGTACAATGTCACCAGCACAATTTCTTGTACAGCCCCCTCTCAAAACCTAGCTCTTTGTCGTGGGAGGGCTTAGAAGATGGACCGAGACACAATGTATAGGATTACCCCAACCTGGGCCTCAGCCCTTGCCTCAACTAATTTTGCTTGGTCTTTCCTTTCCTATTCTGTATCTTTATTCCCTTCTATCCCATTCCTAAGGCGAGAGCTGTGCTGAAAGGATGGAAGGCTGGCTTTGTCAGTCATGAACTGCCTCTGGGAGCTATGGGCATGGTATTCCCTTGGTTAATTACCTAGTGCTTACCCCTTAAATTTAATTTTTTTGGCATAATACTCATCATAATGCTGCATGACCTTTGATGTCTGGCACAAATGTTTTGACCAGTAACCATCCTAGGAGTCAATAAGCATTGCCTTATGAACATAAAAAAAAAATCCCTAATGGGGCTTCACCTCCATGCCACGCCCAATTACTATATTTTGAAACCGCGACTAAGCCTGTTAATGCGGCAGAAAGTCATTTGGATACCAATGGTGAGCTAATTCTGAGTACTACCTATTTCCCGTTTACCCTCTTCCTCGACTTACAAAAATAATTATTGGCATCTTGTATTGCTGACACCATGATAATTAATCTTAAAGAAAATAAATATAAAATTGCCATTCCCTCTTTACCCTTTTCACTAGCATACTAACTTGAAGCACTACAAGCTTTGATAACTGTCCTGATTTTTAACCTTTTTGCCATAATACTCTATTACAGAGCTGCATGATCTTTCCTTTTGTTCTCTAAGCTTCACCCTATTGCTAAATCAAGAATGTGGCCAATGACCTTAGATGTTGACATGACAAAGTTTGCAATAAATAATTGTGTATTAATGAAACGGTAAATGATCTACAGGCTTCATTTCATACCAATATAAAGTGGAGTTGCAACAATGGTCATCACTGTAGTTTAGTTGTCCAACACATTGCCACTTACAGTCCCACTTTTCAAACTTTTAACTTCTGACTCCCTAGCATCAGCCAATTATAATTATCTTATTTACATAATTTTAGTAAGTAGGAAAAATTGGACTTTATTTCACAAAATGTGAAAATATTCCTTTGCTTTATAATTTTAGTATTAATAAAACAAATTGGTCTAAAATTTCCTCGAGGCTTTGCAACCCCCCCCCCCCTTGATAACTCTGACCCACTGGTTGGGAACTAATAATGTCGGTGCAAAGACTGGGCTTACATGTCACATCATCACATAGGTACACTCAAACTATTGTTTAGGGGCAATATTGCACATTAATTTTCAAAGCACTATAGTACACATTCGTAGCCCATTTCATCCACTAACTGCTTTCATGAGTATATATGGGGGCCTCTCTGTAGGTAGAAAATTCCCTGCAAATTATAGAAGGATCCTTGGGTGCCTAAAATTTGGTGAGTAAATCCAGTGCAACAATTTGTTGTAAAAGTTTATTATTGTCACAAGAATTGAGAGAACATTTTCAAAAGTATAAATACCACTCCTCTTTCCTAAGACCAGGTTACAGAATGTCAGCTAAAAATGAACAAAATACTTGTTACCTGTAATTATTGTCGTTTTTGTGTGTGTGAGAGATATAAATGCATATATGTATGTATATGTATATACATACAAAAAAAAAAACAGCAATTTAACTTCGAATGGTTAAGTGTCACAGCTACATCACACACAAATAAGAATTACACAACACAAAAATCTGTAGTACCAAATAAGTCAACATTTGAAGGCCAGCTTTTATCATAAAGTGTTACACATATTAACAGTCTGTGAGTACAAGTAGCAGAATAACTTGACAATGGATTATGATACTCTATTATATACTTTGATGTTTATTCATGAAATAAACAGTTTGAAATTGTACATTTTTACAAACTGGTTGATGTAAGGCTAACCCAATGCTGATGGGAAAATACTGCATTCACTTTGGTATTGCTTTGTTAAATGTTTATGTATATAGATGGCTCTGCCAGTGCTAGGTCACAAAGGAGTCAATTAGATGTGACCTCACCTTTCCTTGAAATAGCAGGAAAATTATTTTTTAACAATGCTATCAGTATCAACACATTTTTGTTAACATTATAATTACTATATTGTTATTGACATTACTAACAGCAGTATTAAATACTCAAAAATATTATCGAAAATGACGGAAAAGAGTAAACAGGTGAGACAGGAAGTTCTTGTAATTGGCTCATTGGTGGAGCCATCTATATATAAAAACAATTACTAAATTAAACACAGAGGGCATGGCAAGTATGCACATGCCATAGCCGGTGGCAAGTGGTTAAGTGGTTAACATATACAATACATGGAACTTCTTAACCATTTTTGGGGGTCTGTTGATTATCAGACAAAATGATACTTTAATATATGCCTAAACTTATGCAATATGAAAGTAACAAATATATATATATATATAAATATTATTCACAAAATTAGTTCTTCTCTGTCCTGGATAAGACATGTGATAACATTTTTACCTACTACTTACTCTATATTATAGGAAATCTTATTGTTAAAAGTATACCTAAACCAGAGTTAACTTTCTCGAAATTCAATAAGTTTTTGATGTAACAAATTAAAGTCTGCTCTGTGTTTCATCAAAAATTGGCCTTCAAAGTGAAAGACTGGGATTTCATACTTATACAAATTAAACCATTTTTCATTGCCTGGTGCAGTTATATCCACCTCAACAAGTTTAAACTGGTCTCTCAGTGGTTCTAAAACCTGCAAGGATAAAATATTACTTGAAATACAGCAAGGATAAAACAGTCTATACTCGAGTTTAAAAACTTCAGAAAAATTGCTGTAATGAATTACTACAGTTATCATCTTGGTGAAATATTCAAAGAAAACTTTGGAAAAGAGTCAGTGTGATATCCACATGACCATATACATATATATGGGGTACTTTAACCTCATTGCTTGCGGATGGATTAATGAACATGCATGCACACATGGAAATGAATTAATTAATATATGTATATATGCATAAATATGTGTGTGTGTGCATATGCATGTGCGTGTGTGTATGTATGTATGTGTGTATGTGTGTGTATGTGTGTGTATGTATGTATGTATGTATGTATGTATGTGTGTGTGTGTGTGTGTGTGTGTGTGTGTGTGTGTGTGTGTGTGTGTGTGTGTGTGTGTGTGTGTGTGTGTGTGTGTGTGTGTGTGTGTGTGTGTGTGTGTGTGTGTGTGTGTGTGTGTGTGTGTATGTGTGTGTGTGTGTGTGTGTGTGTGTGTGTGTGTGTGTGTGTGTGTGTGTGTGTGTGTGTGTGTGTGTGTGTGTGTGTGTGTGTGTGTGTACATACATAAAGCATATATTCTCACTTACCTCAAGTGCAACGTCACAAAGAGGACAAGGGTTTTTCGTAAACAGGGTCACAGTTGGCTTACTTGAAGATTTGGGATGATGCCTGTTTGAGATGTAACAAGGGTTCAAGTTGTCTCTTTCGAATATACTAGGACTGTATCCTATACATGTACACAGGCAAGCAAGCACACATACACACACACACACACACACACACACACACACACACACACACACACACACACACACACACACACACACACACACACACACACACACACACACACACACTCACTCACTCACTCACTCACTCACTCACTCACTCACTCACTCACTCACTCACTCACTCACTCACTCACACACACACACACACACACACACACACACACACACACACACACACACACACACACACACACACACACACACACACACACACATACACACACATACACACACAAAGCACAAAGCACAAAGCACATACAACACACATGCATGCACACACAATACACATGCACATACCAGAATACACACACATGCACAATACACACACACATACACACCTGCACATACCACCCTACACAAGCACACACCACATCACACATACACCATATCATGCACCACAACACACACAAACAAGTACACACCTCAACACCAAACATCCATATACCTCAAAACACACACACACCAGGTGTGTAATCACATTCATTTACATTTCTACCCGTGAATAGACAAAACTGGGGGGAAAATCGAGCTGATAAAACATCTTAGTGAGAAGTACTTTTCAAAATTCTTCTAAAGAGAGGGCACCCTTGCACATGTGGATTATCTATAACTAGGAAATAAAAAATTATAAAACAATGAAGGTCAATGGCACCATGGCTGTTTTTATGGCTGGGCAACCATGATGGCAGCCCTCTTACTATCTGTTTCACTCTTACACTTAAGTCATCCATTCACTCACTCTATAAATGAGAAAAGAAACTAAATTCTTTTTAAAAGGAAACATGGATCCTTTTTTTTTTAATCATACAAAGTATAAAAGTATGAGAAAGAAAATTCATGTACACCAATTTCCAATCACAGACATGAAATCTTTGAATAAATAAGTTTCTTGAATCAGAAACTAATCTTGTGATAAACAATAAGGTTAATAAAGTTCACCTTATAGAAAATAATTTTATTACATCTATCCTTAAATTCAAAATTCACTTTCCCTGATTATTACACACAATTATCGTCCCTATATTAATATTTCACATTACAAATCTATACATCTCTAACTTTTTGATTCAGTAACAACTACAGTTTTATAACTAGTCCAGATCTTTCTGCCACAAATTATGCAACTAATTGTCAACCATCAGCTGCCTAATCCTTTAAGTCAAGGTTAAAAAAGATGCCCCATACGTAGTTAAAGAGTATTCCGGGAAGGTCCATGACACACTTACAGCTTCTCAATCATGATAGCAGATGCCCCTCCTCCACCATTACAAATTGAAGCAACACCTTTCTGGCCTGGCTTCAAAGCATGTGCCAGGTGGACAACGATACGAGCTCCAGACATGCTGGAATAGAAATGCAAAAATAGATATTGGAATAATTATATCTACATTTTTTTTCTGAATAGTCCTCTTGTATGAATTTGACAAGAAAAAATTACAATAATAGATATGAATCTACAAAGAGAATAATGTCAGACTAAAAATCACAGTAACAAGCAGGAATTTATACTGAGAAAATGACAATCTAAAAATCAAGAAATTGTTTCATAGGGTATCAGTTTCATGAGCAGCAATAAAAAATAAAAGATTTATCATTGCTCAAAATATATGCCATATCTCAAAATCAAAATGGCTCTATTACAAATAAAGGTCTTTCAACAAATACAAATAATAGCATCTATATGGGAATTTTAACCATTTACGATATATGAGACACCAGGAAAAATAAACATTGCCAGTGTGATGTTAGATCAGAGCTTGCGCTCCGATTCCGGGCTAGCCCCACACGCCACACTATCATTTTCGGCTTCAAAATATACCCGCGTTAGTGGGTTAACAAATATTTTTTACAATTACTTAGTGAAAAAAATTATGTCAAAATGTCATTTCACATAAAACAATTAAACAAAACAAACCATCTCAATTATGAAGTTGATGAGGTTAGTCAAGATTTTATAGGAAATAATGAGGGATCCAAACATTTCAGAGAAAGCAATTAGTAAAATATAAATGAGTTATTCCTTCATAAAGAGAGATGCCTAGACCTAACCTGTGTGTTGTGATGTGTGTATGTATACTATAAATAATAGAAAAAATATGTACTGTGCAGGAGAAAAAACAAGAAACAAAAAAATATCACAGTTGCACTTACCCAATGGGATGACCTAGTGAGACTGCCCCTCCATGGATATTGACTTTAGATGGGTCAAGGTCACACAATTTGATGTTGGCCAAAACTACCACAGAGAAAGCTTCATTGACTTCCCACATTGCAACATCATCTGATTTCACACCAGTCATTTCCAGTAGCTGAAATGAATGACAAATGAAAAGGTCTTCTCTCTCTCACCAAAGGTACATGTGAGAAAAATATGGTGCAAAAGCTGTTTCAATTATTTTGATTACAACTGAAATAGCTACATTGAGTAATCCACTAACAGCTTATCAAGAATTCCATTATCAGTGAACAGACGCCTTCAACTGGATTTCTGCTCATTAAAAAATGCAGTACAAACATAACAGAAACCTTTGGTGTTGCAAGGGCTGGGGCAATAGGGAAGTCGATAGGATCAGTGGCAGCATCACAGAATCCTACAACTCGGGCAAGAGGCTTCACGCCATGTTGAGCTGCAGCTTTGGCAGTCATTAGCAGACATGCAGCTGCTCCATCATTTAGAGTAGATGCATTTCCGGCAGTGACTGTGCCTCCTTCACGCTGAAAGATTAATGCCTCTGCTCATTTATTTTGAATTATTATTATATTTCATACTATGTAACGTGTAATTATTCAACAATCCGTCTAAAATCATTATTTAGTTTCTTGAATTAAAGGATCAAAAAAAAACTATTCATATATATTACAAAAAACATTTTTCATAGTCCTGAATACATTCCTCATACAGTATCTACATCATATCCAAAACAAGAAGAAATTTACCTGGAAAACAGTAGCAAGTTTCTTAAACTTATCGAAGTTGACCTTCTTATACTCTTCATCTTCCTTGAAAACAATATCAGGTTTCCCTCGTTTGCCTGGGATGGTGACCTCTACCATCTCGTCTCTGATGGCTCCACTTGCCCACGCTTCAGCAGATCGTTTGTAGCTCAGCATACCTGTAGCATTGTTGTAACATTGATTATGAAGTATACCCATATCAAAGGTATCTGATCATGCAAATTATATAGATATTGAGAAACATTATCATTATCATAATTATAAGAACAATGGTAATAACAAGAGCAACAACAATAAAAAGACAAAACATTAATGAAAATTGTTCTCATTCCAATTATCAATGATCAGCAGATAAGATAATTAATAAAAGTTTCAAAACAATAACAATACACATACAATAAGTACAGATCAAAACATCACAAAATAATATAACTCACAAAAATGAAGATAACTAAAATGAAAAAGCAGACAAATGAACACACCATACTCATCCTGTTCATCGCGTGTAATATTCAGCTTCTTTGCCGTGTTCTCCCCACAGTTGCCCATGTGGAATTTGTTATAGACATCTGTGAGGCCATCATACACAATGCCATCCTGGAAGATATGTGGCCATATATGTTGTTTATTATCAGATTCAACTCCCTTTTGTAATGTTGTGCAAGAGCAAGTTATTTTGAGTTTACTATGCTTTTAAGGTATAAAGAGAGTAATCATATGGTCTTGTAATACCATAAAACCTAAATCAAGCGAGAGTTTTTCTTTAAACAAATGTATGAGAAAACAAGGAAATTAAGAGAACTATAAACATACAGAGTCTGAGTACAAAATATACACAAAACAAGTACAAAAATGACAAGAAAACAAAAATAAAATCATAAATTCAAGAACAAAATGAACAAGAATGAATAAATCAGTCACCAGAAAGATTTTCCCATTATCTTCCATGACAACTACACAAACCATCTTACATGAAGTTTGACTCCTCCATAGGGTGAATCGCCTCTCATCATGTAATATGGGACATTTGACATGCTCTCCATACCACCAGCCACCATGACTTCCTGTGACCCACACATAAGAGACTGTGATGCCATCATTATGGACTTCATTCCTGAGGCACACACCTGGGGGGATAGAGAAAAAATAAATGAGTAGAGAAAAAGAATATAATTTCCTTTCTACTTAACATTTAATCATGTGGTACTATTCGCTATCTAAACATCCATTTAATATTGACAGATTTACATATTCAACTGGAAGGATACTAATAACATTAACTATACCATTATTAGTGGCTCAAAGAAAAAAGTGAATGAGTCAACGAAAAGGCTGATTTTTTAAAAGCTGTAAAAACCCACCCCATTAAAGGAATCACATATCAAATTGCATAACAACCCGTTTTTGTCTTCTACACATCAAAGTTGTGCATTTTACCAAAGGTATCAGCAAAGGACTAAATTCCAGTGCCAGTCAATTTGGTTCCTTTCTTTTGTTGTAAGAAACATATTCTTTATCAAGTGTGTTATAATGCAATCAGTATACAGTCCATTACCTTACAAGTGATTTTAATGGAATGCAATGCAATTTCATTACGAGGAAGGCCATTATATGCAATAGATTTTTTTTTTTTATTATATAAAATTTAGAGGAGCCAAATACAAAGCAAAAAGAAATTCAGTCAGACTGAAAAAAATGATAGTATAATATTACCTTTGCTCCCACTTTATCCATCTTTAGATAACTTTTAATAAACTCAAACCTCTCACCTTGTTGATAGTTGTACAGGGAGTGCTCTTGTCGAGACCTGCAAAGAGTGCAGCTTGTCGAGTGGGTGCCTGCTTTGCCCCAGCTTGGCATACATTGCCCATGTACACCTACAGAGAAGTGACAAAATTATTAACCCAATCCTGTAATTTTTCTTATCATAATACACAAGTAAAAATATATTGTTTCAGGGTAAAATGTACATTTTTAAAAGGAGAATATGTCTAATGTTGTTTATTTTCTTGTTCATTCTTTATACTTTTGTCAAGAAAGAAAGTTTTGCTGAGTGATGGTATTATAATGCAGTATGAAAGGGCACTAATTTGTGCTCTAGAAACAGTTTTAAACAAGAGATCAGCAAGACTAAGATGACTTTCAACAGACCAGATTGAATATGAAAAATGAGAGGAAAAGCTGAAGACTTACATAGCACAATGTTTAGTATTATATCTACATCCAGCTGTCTGTTAATACCTAAAGTTTTTTAACTTCAATTATAAAACAATGACATTTTTTCTTTACCTAAATAGGTGTAAATATATATTATCCTGCTACTTACCTCCTGCACAGCTTTAGGATCCACTCCTGCTCGCTCTACGGCAGCCTTAATGGCAACTGTTCCAAGCGCTGGTGCCCCAAGCGATGATAGTGCTGATCTACAAGCAAATATTTTTACAATGAAGCCATATTTATGAAAATATAAACCTTTCTAGTAAAGCTAAGAAATTATGAGGTTAAGGAAAAGAAAAAAACATAACAAAACTGTAAAACTAAATAAGTAAATGGCATTGTTGAGGAAAAACAGTCTTAAGTAATAGTGTTTCTATTAGTTTCTTGATACATTTGATACAGTTCCAATCAGATATGCTACAAGCTATCAAACATATATATAGAAAAGAGTTTGCCAGAATTAAAAACTGCATGGCCTACAACGAGAAGTGCAGCAGAATTATAGGCAGTGTCTTGCACTCATTGTAGCCTCAGCTTCTGCTCTCCAGCAAAGGCTAACAAACTTCGACCAAATAGATTCTGGCAAGATAGAGCTTGGATTGTAAACTTATTGAACAACAAATTGCTTGGGAGGTCTACAGGTTCTATGTTGCTTCAATATTTTTTATGAAAGTTAGTTGGCCTCTTTTTCTGAATTTAGATATATTATGTTTTAAATTTTGGCTAATCTTTACAGTATGGACATACTTAGCTAGGGCAAATTGAAGACAATATCCTTATTGAGGACAAAAAATGGTAAGTGGTCAGTGGTCAGTACAAGAAATAATCTACCGACACAAACAATAGTGCCTTTAATACAAGGAAAAGATTGCAGTGCTCCCAAGTTTCAGCTTTCTCTCGCTGTGCATACCAGGGTGAAGACAATGATTCTTGGGGGATGTTGAGGGCTCTGCCTTTCCCTCCGGCAGTGTCCTAACAGTATACTCAATCACTTAAATTACTGAATAAATTTTGTGACTTGAAGTTAGGGACTTAGTCTCTGACAAGTATGCCTGTAATGTAAAGAATTACCTTAATTTTCTAATTTCATCTCAAAACAATCTCAGACAAGAGAAGAAATAAATACCTAGAGAGGTGGTATTAATATTAGTAAAAGGCTTTTTTTTCTTTTTTTTGTGTAACTCTGGGTTATATTACTTTATTCGGGCAACTGCACAATTATATAATTTCATCTATGTTTCAATACCCTACTCCACCTCTATCTCCCACAGCATATTTTCTAAATCAGAATAAAAGAATAAATGCATATTATTTCATTACATAATAACCATACAAACCAACATTACCTGAAAGAACCCATAGGTGTACGAACTGCGCTGACAATGACGACATCATTCAGACCTCCTGTGCTGTAGGAGCGAACCCCTTGCACGCCACTCTGTTGAATTAATTGCTATAAATGTAAAATTCTTTTGTACTAGTTTAAATTAATCACAGATGCATCTGGTTTCTCTTGAATACACTTCTGTTTATTATGACAGTTATCGAAAACGTCACTTGAATCTAGATACATCACTTACATTGTCTAAATCTGCTACTTATTTAGCGACAATGCAATAAATGTGAACTTTCTGCAATACGAACATAAATCCCAAAAACCATGGCACTTAATCACACAGGAAGCCGTCCCTATTCAACACCCGGTTCTGATGATCATATCACCTCATTTTTTCACATTAATCTCATTTCCTCTCCCCTCAGTGCTAAGCAAATGACTTCAAGCAATTCTTCTCGATAATCATGTTAAAATCATGCTCATCTGCCACAAATTACCTGATAAATTAGTCTGCACAACGCCATTCTCACGGTCTCCAAGCGCACTCGATCAGCTGTGCTAATGTTGCCAGATGCAGCCAGGAGCCGACACTGATGCCAGAATTCCGGCGAAAAAACGCACTCCTTTCTTTTGCATAAATGTGAATGTACTTCTACGGTTACTGTATCATCTATATATATATATATATATATATATATATATATATATATATATATATATATATATATATATATATATATATATATATATATATATATATATATATATATATATATATATATATATATATATATATATATATATATATACATATATATATATATATATATATATATATATATATATATATATATATATATATATATATATATCTAACTGGCTATTCATACATTTATTCATTATCTGTATTGACCAATCTACTTATCTATTCCAGTGTTTGCGTGCGCGCGCGTGTATGTATGTGCGTGTACGTATGTATGCGTCTGGTTTCTGTGTGTGTGTGTGTGTGTGTGTGTGTGTGTGTGTGTGTGTGTGTGTGTGTGTGTGTGTGTGTGTGTGTGTGTGTGTGTGTGTGTGTGTGTGTGTGTGTGTGTGCGTGAGTGTGCGTGTGTGCGTGCGTGTATGTATGTATGTATGTATGTATGTATATATGTATATGTATGTATGCATATGTATACATACATATACATATACTTATGTATAGATATATATAGATATATATACCTATATGTATACAAATATATGCATATATATATAAAATATATAAACATATGTACACACACACACACACACACACACACACACACACACACACACACACACACACACACACATTATATATATATATATATATATATATAATATATATATATAATATTAATCATCATTATCAAGTATCTAACTTCGACGGGGCGCATGGCAAGTCGCCAGGCAGCAGGCAGAGACTCTGCCCATCTCGAGCTCTTCACGACAGGTTTGATCGATCTGCCCAACTCCTCCACCAGAGCTGTCTCGAACAGAGATAACCGGTGGGCAGGATCATCCTGAGGAAAGCGAGCTAGGTGGCCGTATAGCCTGAGTTGGCGATCACGGATTGTGCAGGTAACAGGTCCTGTGCCAGTCTCACGGTGCAACCGTTTGTTGGACACATGGTCCAGCCAACAGTACCTCATGATCCGGCGCAAGGATCTATTAAAAAGTATCAAGGAACAAGATAATGTCCAGATTTCACTACCGTATAGCAAACTGACATTATCAGTGCCTTGAAAACGCGTAGCCTGGTCCTTCTGCACAGGTACCGGCATCTCCAAATACTCAGGCCAGTTCAAGCCAGGCCAATCCATCTGCTGACTTTCTGGTCTGACAGCCCAGAGTTATGAACTGCACTACCAAGTATGAAACTCTCTAAGACTTCAGTATCCTCGCCACAAGCACGTACCGACCGAACAGGTTCTCCTAGCAAGTCCCCAAAATTCTGTATCTTGGTCTTGGTCCAGGAGACATCTAGACCCAAATGCTTCGCTTCCTTAATAAATGCATCCTGAGCCACCACTAAGGTTAGCAAAGACTCAGATCATCAGCAAAGTCAAGGTCAGTAACCTTGATATTGCCCAGAGTTGCTCCACAGTAGCTTTGAACAGTAGCTCTGCCCAGTATCGAGTCCATGCAAAGGTTGAAAAGTGTTGGTGCGAGGACACAGCCTTGCCTCACTCCTAAACTAACAGGAAAGAAGCTCGACAGCCTTCTTGAGGTCAATGTAGGCTGCAAGCAGGCCACGCCGTAACTCACAACGGCGCTCTACAATGACTCGAAGAACAAGGATACGGTCTATTGTGGACTTTCTAGGAGTGAATCCAGATTACTCCGGCCACTGGTGCCTCAATAGGAGGTCTCTGATACGTCTCAGAAGGATGTGGGGGAGAACCTTGCCTGGTATACTGAGCAGTGTCATGTAACCCCCGCGCCATGGTTTAACCACCAGCCTTTAACAATTCAGCTGGGATGCCGCATATACCCGCTACTTTGCCATTCTTCAGTTTGGAGATCGCCTCCCTAACTTCATTTAGGGAGGGTGGACCCTCACTGATGGGTGGGTCCGAACAACGGAATCTCGGAACTCCCCGCAACCAAGTTCACTGCTGGTGGGTCAACCTGGTACAACTGCTCAAAGTACTCAGCCTAACGCTCCCGCACCACACCAGTATCTGAGGCGACCTGGCCACATATTAATAAGCGAACTGTTGTCACCTGTGACGAGGGCTTTGAGTTCAACTTTCTCAGGGCTTGGTATGCAGGACGAAGGTCATTTACTAAGAAATGACCTTCTAGTTCCTATGCAAAACTGATAAACTATTCCTTGTCCCTTCTTAACAATGACCGCGTTCTGCGCACCTGAGAACGGTGCAAATCCCGATTCCCTGTCAGACGACCCGCACAAGCATTTGTGGCTTCCAGTGTCTCCTGCAAGATAAAATTCTGTCTTTCTCTTGGGCGTTCATCAATCGACTCATGAGCTGCATCAAGCGTTTCGCGCATGAAGATGTCCCATGCAAGTACAGGGTCCGTCAGATTGTCGAGCGCAGTGAAGCGACCAGAGATTGCCTCAGAAAACCCCCGGGCAGAGTCCCTCTCCCTCAGCCTGTCCAAATGAAACAGCTTAGGGTGTTCATTGGACCTCTGGAGTTTTGAAGTGGACCGAATGGTAGCCACAACCAATCTCTGGTCAGCACCACAGAACTCAGCACTCCTATACACCCTGTAGTTCGGGAGGATCCTCCAACAAGTGCTAACGAGTATGTGGTATATATATTTATATATATATATATATATATATATATATATATATATATATATATATATATATATATGTATATGTATGTATATATATTATATATATATAATATATATATATATATGTATATATATGTATATATATATATATATATATATATATATATATATATATATATATATATATATATATATATATATATATATATATATTATATATATATATATATATATATATATATATATATATATTATATATATATATATATATATATATATATGTGTATGTGTGTCTATATGTATGTATGTATATATATATATATATATATATGTATATATATGTATATATATATATATATATATATATATATATATATATATATATATATATATATATATATATATATATATATATATATAATATTATATATATATATATATATATATATATATATAATATATATATATATATATATATATATATATATATATATATTATATATATAATATATATATATATATATGCTACCCCTGTGCTTTAAGCCCTGCCCCAGAAATTTAGGTTGGATTGTCAATCTGAAATTCTTTATGCTGATGACCTGACTATTTAGCAATCTGGAATTTTGGAAATCTAGCCTCAGATATAATGAAAATAGGGTAAATTTAAATAAGATAAAGGTTTACTGTCAGCAGAAAAGGGACTCCAGCAGATTGGTATATGGCCACATGGGCTTTGTACAACAGAAATGGGGAGTTCAGTTTCCTGTAGCACACTGGTTCCCAACCTTTTTCATTCTGTGGCCCCCAACAATATTTAACAATGTCCTTGCCCCCAGCCAGTGACTGTCCTCTTTTCAGATTCACTTATTACCATTTATAAATAGTGTAATGGTGTCAATAGCTATAAGACAAGAACATTTTATGGACAGATTCCAATTTATTGATGAGATATAATTATTTGTAGCTGCAATATGTGAGATAAAATTCAGTTTAATTCATTAATTAAAATTTTCATGTTGCTCCATGGCACCAAAAAAATATTCTATGCCCCCCAGGTTGGGAACCTTTGCTTTAGTACATATAAGCATTGCACCCATAAAGTGTTGTGGTATCAGGTAAGTAGGTATAGAAAAATTATAAGTTAACCCTTCAGCCCTGGGTTCATATATCATACAAAATTACTTCTTAAATTTTGTTGCACACATATAGCTTTGCATGTGCTCACCCATCAAGGAGCTCTAGTGACCACAACTGATTTCCCCCATCCCTAGATATTCTTTTTTCTTTAGCTTTTAAAATTGCAGTTATTATTTTCATGATTATTATATTCTCAAATTACTAATAGCATCAAATATAATCAAAGCAAATCTTTCCAAAAATCAAGGAAAAGGATAAACAGGTGTGATAGGTAGGACTGAGCACTTGTGGAGCCATCTTTGTAAACATAATGAACTAAAATTACAGTGTACATGGCATGTATTTAGTTCAAACAAGCCACTAGGTTAATAAGAGAATATCTGATGTATGAATAATCTATGAAAGTGATATGTATGCATCTATAAATGGAAGATGTGTTAAGGTTTGTATTAAGACATGTAGCCATATGTATCCCACATATTTGTGTTTATAACACTCACAAATGCATTCAAGCCAAGCCATGCAGTAGCAGCATCTAGGAAGTGGGTACTGAGGTATGCTGAGCCTCTACACTCTTTACTCCTATTTTAAAAAGGGTCACACATTTAGCCTCTCCTCACAGCATCAGAGTGAATGAAGTAGAGGAAAACCACAAACATAGTCTAATACTTGCAGGGCTGGATTTCTTATTGTTGAACACCACAAAATACAGAAACAGTTGACAAGTGTGGAAACCATGGCATAAAAGTGATGAATAATAGTATGTTTTAATTTCACTGATCATTTTCATCATCAGAATGTTAATACTCAAGCTTCGTTTTCTCTCAAACTTCAAATTACTGTTGAGAAACATAATCAACAAATCTTCTCAATGTTTCATTTACATTAAAAAAAAAATCATGCACATATTTTTTATAAAAAAAAGTCCTAAACATTTTTTTCATTTTTTTCAGACTTCAAAAAATCTTAAGAATGTGTTGAAGAAATAATTTTTAATATCTTAACCAAAATACAATTCCAAAGAACACTTGTGTAAAAATATTAATAAAAAAAATAATAAAAAAATACATGAACATGTAATCTTTAACAGCAAAGGTAAATAAACACAAAGTTTTAAAAAACTTTCATTTCTTATACTCATCCCACAATGTATAAATATTATCAGTGTAACATTTCATTCTTGGAATTCTTTATATCTTTTTATAAGTGGTCCATTTCTAATCAAACAGTAGCATCCAACAAAGAATGTGAACAATATGTCCAAAAGCTAATACTCTGTAGCATATCAATCTTTAAATCATACAATGTGCAGGCCTTCTGTTACATGTTAACATGTTGTCAATGCTGAATATACTGCTTAAACAAAATATTTCTTTTATATTCTGCTACAGAATGCTGTATCAATAACAGAAATTACAAGTAAAATATATAACCTA
>NW_020871663.1:916474-933974 GCF_003789085.1 Penaeus vannamei | reverse complement strand
ATATATTTATCGTGTGGAGTTCCGAAGATTTCATCAACTTTTCCAATCTGAAAATTATTAAAAAAATAATTATAATGAAAATCAGAATGAGAGAGGCTAATATAAGTGAATTACAATGGAAAAGTGCATAAAAAGTTACAATGCAATTACTCCTTGCATTTGACAGTTTGTTTTCTTCCTCTTTCTCTATAACAAGAATCTACTTAACCCACTGGTTGCACAGGGCATGAAATCTTGCAAAGG
Source organism: Penaeus vannamei (assembly GCF_003789085.1). Lineage (NCBI taxonomy): Eukaryota > Metazoa > Arthropoda > Malacostraca > Decapoda > Penaeidae > Penaeus > Penaeus vannamei. The sequence continues at coordinate 933,731 of NW_020871663.1, read as the reverse complement.
CAGTGTTGGACCAAATTACAGATGGCACTGCGTAATGACATGACCTGTCATTGGTACATTTTTAGTTTGATGTCACTGTCTGATATAAGCACTTGTAGTGAAGGGAAAATAGGGTGCCTAATGTGCTTGAAATACCAACTGAGCAGGCCAAAAAAAAGGGGGAAGCTGTCAATGCAACAAACCTGTATTACTAGGCACTAGCCAATTTGTAATACTGCATATAATGATACTCAGTGCTACAAAGGAAAGTAAATTGCATGGAAATGCAAAACATACATAGTAGTTTTATGCACAAGAACTTCATACATTATCATCATTTTCACAGAAAATGATGTTTACTAAAACTATAAAACATTACACGAATAACATCCTGTTATTTTAATAATTCTTAATGTAATAATACCCAAATCAAAATTTTTAGCTGCTTATTACTTCAATCCAAAGTAGTATGTACTTACTTGCTCTTTGTTCTGAAGAAAAATTGGTGCATTAAAATATGGGACATCTTTGTGAGTCACTTTACACACTAGATCTTCCTGGGCTGTGTGTGTGAAAAGGGCATATTCAAGAACCTGAAAGATAAATGTTTTATACCAATGAATTACAAAATTTGTGGAAGAAAATATACTTAATGCACACTACAAAGCTTCTAACCTGCCATAGAAATATATACATAAATATTTTTGATCTTATATTTCACATAGGCAATCCTTACATATTAAAACTTACCCTTTCTGGAGGACCCTGGTCACGTCCTCCAAATCCTCCTCCTCGGCCTCCACGGAAACCTTTCAAATTGAAACATTTGTTATAAAGTATATAAAGGGCATTAAATGCACATGAATATAACTTGTACACCAAATTCTCAGTAAACAAAACCAGGATATTTTTTGTTTGAAAACATATTACAAGATAAACACGACACCAAACAAACAGATAAATTAATTCTTACGCTTCATTTTTATCACAAATCAATAAATATAATAAAAAATTGCTTTAAGATTTTCCAAAATTTTGTTACAATCTGAAATTGATCATAACTAAGTTTTTACTTTTATTCCACCAATCAATAATGGGAATATATATATTTAGGATGCTAAAGCTTGGACTGGTCCCTATTTCAAAATAAATAATAAGATAGCTACTTACCCAAACTATATGCACAAATTTTATTTGTTTACATGAAAAATTTATGATAATCTATCGATTTACAAATTCCATGGTTTGTGTATGTCCAAAACTAAAATCATACTTTAAACAAGAATATCAAATAGCATATGCTTACCACCACCTCCTCTGCCACCAAAACCACCTCTTCCACCACCACCAAATCCTCCACCTCTGCCGCCACCTCCTCTGCCACCACCTCTGCCACCATACATTTCTGTCTGAAAAAACAACAAAAAAACAATTATATTATTGTTCTGGGAGAGGGCTGGAGGGTAAAGAGTTGTCTTAATGAAGACCCATTCTTTTGCTTTTCACTCTTACCCCCTTTCATCTTGGGAGACCCATGGAAAATCAGGGGTTGAATTGGGAGGGCGCACTTACTTGGAGCAAACCCCTAGGGCATTTTGCAGTTTCATTATAAGAACCGCAAAAAAAATCATGACGAGTATTTGGGAATGTTCAATATATCAAAGACCAAAATACACCCAAAGCATCACTTGTGCAGACCAAAAATCTCTTTAACCCAAACCTTATTCACCATGATTTTAGTCTCTGTCAAGGCTTACTTTATTTATTTCAACATTACTTTTTACATGCCCAGATTATTTCATGCACTAATAATTTTTTGCTTCTTTTTTACTGTTGAAGTGTCCTTTGATCTTCCCGATTCTAAAGCAGTCATTAAGCAAATGCATAAAAAAATGTTTGCTATAAGAACTAACTTTCATCAAAATATAACCAAACCAAAATGTAACTGTTATAGAACATAATGCTATAATATATATATAGACATATACATTCTATTTGTATGAGTAATACAGTGGTTTATGAGTGTATTCAGCGCCCCTTTTCGCTTGTACTCATCGGCCATCCAAGAGACAATGCAGTTTCCTCAATACAATTAGGTGAAATTATACAAAGTCTAACTAAATTGGATTTCAGGTGCCGCAGCATCACTAGCAAACTAATTCGATGTGGATATACGTTTTAGTGGGATAAATCATAATAAATTAACTTGTTTATTTTGTTTATAACAATTACCGACCCAGCATGTTCATACGGAAATCATATATGTTTTTTAAATAAGTTATACTAGATAATTCAGACACTGAGTGAGAAAGAGGAAATGCATTGGAAAGAGGAAATTCTTTGGCTCTCTGACAATCTCAGTAAAGAGTTCAAGACTCCCAAGTACTCCATAAACTACAGGAAAAAACACCCACATGTATTCCACGTTTAACCTCTAGAAGTATCACCGCTTAATCTCATCTTTTTTCATAACCACGCTTAATGAAAACATATTTTATCCTAAGAATATACAGAAACAATAAGGTGCAATTAGTTATAATTTTCATTGATACCTAACTATATGTTTAACACAAATAACTCTCAATATCCACAAAATTCAACTCACCGTCTTCAGTCAACTAACACTTGAATGTAAACAAGCCGACCCACGTGCGTCAAAAGCGCATCTGGTTGAGATTTTAATTGCCAGCTGACTTCTTGCACATTGATACTTCGCTTATACCACAAATGATTTTTCTCATAAAATTTTATATATCAATTAAATAAGTATGGATTTGTTTATTGTACTAATATGTGAGATATTCTTAAGTTTATTTACCAAATGTGTTATACAAAAAAAACAATCACGATGCGCAAGGATTTCAAATACTTATAAATGGTACAAAAATGTTTGATACAATTCAGAGAATATTCAATGATAAAACAAAAATCTGATAACTACACAAACTCCAATATCATCTTAATGTTGTTGTCCTTTTGGACATGCGAGTTTGTAAGTGTGTGTGTGTGTGTGTGTGTGTGTGTGTGTGTGTGTGTGTGTGTGTGTGTGTGTGTGTGTGTGTGTGTGTGTGTGTGTGTGTGTGTGTGTGTGTGTGTGTGTGTGTGTGTGTGTGTGTGTGTGTGTGTGTGTGTGTGTGTGTGTGTGTGTACGTGGATATGCATATATATATATATATATATATATATATATATATATATATATATATATATATATATGTACACACATACACACGCACGCACGCGCGTGCGCATACACGCACACGTACTTGGGCTCACGTTGACGCGCATAAATTACACACACACACACACACACACACACACACACACACACACACACACACACACACACACACACACACACACACACACACACACACACACACACACACACACACAACACACACACACACACACACACACACACACACACACACACACACACACACACACACACATATATATATGTATATATACATATATATATATATATATATATATATATATATATATATATATATATATATATATATATATAATGTATATGTATATATGTATTTACATTGTGTGTGTGTGTGTGCGCGCGCATATATATACATACATATATATATATATATATATATATATATATATATATATATATATATATATATATATAGAGAGAGAGAGAGAGAGAGAGAGAGAGAGAGAGAGAGAGAGAGAGAGAGAGAGAGAGAGAGAGAGAGATATGCGATTAACTCGTTTTTGCGCATTTATATATACATATACATGGTCACATCCGTAATATGCTTACAACGAAAGCTGTCATACGAATACACACTCAGCACCGACTTGCCGACGAAATCCGACCGCAAGACGCCGGCAAATTGGACCGTATTGCTACACATCGCAACGGGATTTGTGCTGATCAATGGCACCGAGTCTGGAGGCGGACTTGGCTAACCACGGCGCCAGCGGGGACACGTGAGCGTCTTTGAGAGAAGGAGGGATACGTACAAAGAAGAAGCTTTAGGTGATCCTTGATATGCAAAGGCACGGATTCGTGTGGGTATATACATGCATATTTATGCATGTGTTTGTGTATATGTGTGTGTGTGTGTGTTTGTGTGTATTTATATGTATACACACACACACAGACACGCACACCACACACGTGTATATAGTATATAAATATGTGTATACACATATATACTATATATATATGTATATACCCATATATTATATATATATACACACACACACATCACACACATATCACACACACACACACAATATATTATTATATATATAAATATATATATTATATATATATACTAGTATAGTGTATATATATATATATATATATATATATATATATATAGATATATATATATATACACCTAAGTCACATGTGGTTACGATAGTAAAGAGTCGCTGATATTTGGAATAAGAAAGAGAGAAGCCAGTGCGTCCCCTTCCAGCGCATTCATGTTCGCAGTTGTCTGTATACATTGCTGACTTTCGCACAGACGTTTCGTTGTTTTATCTTAATTCATAAAAACAACGCCGATTTTTTATATATCCTACCTTATCTATATATAAGCCAGACGTTATTCATAAAAACAAGACCGTTTTTTTATATCCTACCTTATCTATATATAAGCCAGACGTTATACCTTCAGTTGATGATGATAGGTATTGATATAGTACTACTAGTATTTAATGAAAAAAAACATACTGTGTTTTATTTTTTCGTATTTACCATGTATTTAGATTATCAATACCTATAACTTTGTCATTCAACTGGCTGGAAATATCAAAGAAGATTTTTTTTGCGCTGGGAAGATATCTCCATGAATCATAACTCGACTGATCGGATTAAAGTTGTTTTGATATAAAAAGGTGAATGAAGAACTCCAAAAGTTCAAATTGAAAAATGACGAGGGTGTGAATATCCACATACTGTACACAGTCACGCTCAGACACTCACATGCAAACACGCAAATACATACTCACATACGTGTATATTTACATGCACACACACACACGCGCGCACACACACACACACACACACACACACACACACACACACACACACACATACACACGCACATATATATATATATATATATATATATATATATATATATATATATATATATATATATAAGACATAGATTCCGTTTTCCACCAATTATTATTCAGGCGTGTATCCTTTCAAATTCTCAGGGTCGCCATACGAACTGAACTATGAGAGAAATGGCCCTCTGTAGATATTCGAGTTCACTGCCTCACAAAAAGGCAAATGAGCAGTGTTTGTGTGGTTGAAAATGAAAATGAAGGTGAAAGCTTTTAAAGTTATAAAAAAATATATAAAGAGAAACGATTTTGGTTTTATGTGAATATTCCTTTGATCTTGTCTGCTGAAGCTTTTTTCATACTCAAAATCACCCTTCTCTTTGGCGACGTAACTTCCCGCTCGTTATGTAGAGCCTCGGAATCCCTGAAGAACTGCGGAGAAAATGATCTGTAGAGCTTATGCAACATTTCCCGTGCCAATATCGCCGTGTCGAGATATGAACGCCAGCCCAAACTGCTTTTATTGTCTCACACCGTCAAGCATCTGAAAAGTTCTCAAATTAGTAGTCTAGTCATTGAAAATGTTGTTTTATTCTCTTAAATCGCGTTTCTGCTCGGATCTCGTTCTCTCGAATCCATAATAAGAGAGCTAAAGTACCCCCTTAGGCCCCCTGCCTTATAGGGGTAATTAGTGGAGCTCTCTGGGTATCTCGGGGTTTAGCCTTCAGACCGAGACAGCTGTGAATCTTCTCTAGCCTAAAGTGTTTTTTTTTTTCGTCTATCTGGTTCATTTGTCTAAATTTGTCTTATGGCGTAGTTACCATGTCCTATCTCAAAAAGAAAAAAAACGTCTGGGGGGCAAGGGTACGCGAGCAGAGAGTACTTAGTTGAGAACATAACACGTGCAAGGTTATTCATTTATATCTATAAAAAAAGAAAACGTAAGGGCGCCGGGTATGTGTCCCAGTTCATTCGCACATTGCTATGGTATGTTTTAGTCTCCTTCACTTTGTCAGGGCAGAATCACAAGGCCTGAAAGATCTACCTTAAGTTATATCGCTTAAGGGAAAAAAGAAGATAAAATGCATGATAAGGTTCTTCGTTTTGACTGTCTGGGGTCCGTGAGACTTTAAGCTGTTTGGATACAGTATATAATAGAGAGCATGTCGTTTGTAATTATTGAAGAACGCTGACTGGTTTGAGTGTGTAAAAATGTAAGTATGTCTGTAGAAAAGTTCTCTTGAGTTTGATCATTACAGAATCTGTACATTTGCCTTCCTTAAGAAGTAAATGTACAGTGCTTTATGCCATGCTTGGGGATTATCAATTGCTTCGGATTTTACATTTTATCCATGATTTTTTTTTTTTTTTTTTTTTTTTTTTTGCTATTTTACTATCATTCTGGACGCAAGCTTTTGAAACTGTTATTTCCCATGAGGATGGAAATTATCCAAATGTTACTTATTGATCATGCATATGATCAATATCTTTTAGGTTTTATGTCTTGAATGTCTGCATCAGCTCCAAGCCGCATCTTCATGATAGTTCACAGAGCCTGACCCCAATGATTTGGGTTTGGCATTCTAATTTTACTAATGAATATAGCACACATACACATACATACACATGAAGAAGACACGATTAATTCTCCAGCTAGCATATATATTTCTTTAGATCACACAAACACCCACACGCACACACACACACTCACACACACGCGCATACACGGCACACACACACACTGTGTGACCTAAAGAAAGATATGCTAGGTGGAGCTTGTTCATGCATACGGGCCAGAATGCGTGACTGAAACAAAGCAATCTTTTTATTGTGAATACCTGTAATTTGTGCTGCAGGTACGGCGTGTTGCTGCTGGCTTTGGTGTCCCTCGCAGGGGCAGCGCCCTTCGTTCCTGAGGCAGCGCGGGCCTTGTACAACCCCGGACTGTGGGAAGGGGACATCAAGGGCGTGGCAGGACAGAAACCCGGGGTATTTGCGTCTTTTATTTACTTTTTCAGCTCCCTTCATACCCAATATTTTTCTCTCTTTTGTAAATGATATCCTCTAGTAGCATATCTGATGTTTGATTTGTTCAAAATCAGAACAACAAAGGGAAAATTCTTTACATGACCTTAAGCTATTTAGTTTCGCCTCGGGCATTCTTCATTTAGTCGAATAAAAGTTTTTTTTCACCAGGAGGAGAAATCGGCTATCATAGGAGATCAATTCTTGTGGACAGATGGTGTTATTCCTTATATTCTCGGTGAGTATTTGCACCGCACATTCCCCTCCGGTGTATAAACACTGCCTTACAAGTTTGTGTATCGTAAAGTTTCTGATGTTTACCTTTAGAAAATAGAGATAAAGACAAGGTAAAAAAAATATATATATACTAACCATAGCGGTCTGTTTTTTTGTGAATATCGCGTACTAAAGCAAAGAAAATTACATTTTTTTCTTGAGTATTGCCCTCTTCAAACGTGTTTCAGCTCACTTGCTTTGGCTTTGAGTAATACCTTGATGGATCCTTTTAATGTCTCCTTCATTAATCAGTAGTATATTCATCTCTCTCTCTCTCTCTCTCTCTCTCTCTCTCTCTCTCTCTCTCTCTCTCTCTCTCTCTCTCTCTCTCTCTCTCTCTCTCTCTCTCTCTCTCTCTCTCTCTCTCTCTCTCTCTCTCTCTCTCTCTGACTATCTTTATCTATCTCACTCACTCACTTCTCTCTCTCTCTCTCTCTCTATCTATCTATATATATGTATGTATGCGTACTTACATATATATGTGTGTGTATATATATATATATATATATATATTATATATATATATATATATATATACATAGATACATACACACACATACCCACACACACACACACACACACACACACATATTTTTTTTCATATATGTGAATATGTAAATGACATATTCTGGACACCGCTGTACATTTTAATTTTACATTCGCCACAAACTTGAATGTGATCTTTTTTTGACGAAAGGAATCGCAAATACACCGTAAATCTATTCACCCAGAACATTCCACCATCCGCGAGAACCCGTAACATCACAAAGCAGAATTCACCTATTTTCTCCTATTTCACTTTCCTCCTTCATGCAAAATAACTTTCCCTGCCACAGCTGAATTCACCCATTTTCTCCTATTTCATTTCTCTTTCATGCAAAATAACTTTCCCTGCCACAGCTGCTATTTCATTTTCCTCCTTCAGCAAAATAACTTTCCCTGTCACAGCTGAATTCACCCATTTTCTCCTATTTCATTTTCCTCCTTCATGCAAATAACTTTCCCTGCCACAGCTGAATTCACTCATTTTCTCCTATTTCATTTTTCCTCCTTCATGCAAATTAACTTTCCCTGTCACAGCTGAATTCACATTTTCTCCTATTTCATTTTCCTCCTTCATGCAAATTAACTTTCCCTGCCACAGCTGAATTCACCCATTTTCTCCATTTCTTTTCCTCCTTCATGCAAAATAACTTTCCCTGCCACAGCTGAATTCACCCATTTTCTCCTATTTCATTTTCCTCCTTCATGCAAAATAACTTTCCCTGCCACAGCTGAATTCACCCATTTTCTCCTATTTCATTTTCCTCCTTCATGCAAAATAACTTTCCCTGCCACAGCTGAATTCACCCATTTTTCTCCTATTTCATTTTCCTCTTTCATGCAAAATAACTTTCCCTGTCACAGCTGAATTCACCCATTTTCTCCTATTTCATTTTCCTCCTTCATGCAAATAACTTTCCCTGCCACAGCTGAATTCACCCATTTTCTCCTATTTCATTTTCCTCCTCCATGCAAAATAACTTTCCCTGCCACAGCTGAATTCACCCATTTTCTCCTATTTCATTTTCCTCCTTCATGCAAATTAACTTTCCCTGCCACAGCTGAATTCACCATTTTCTCCTATTTCATTTTCCTCCTCCATGCAAATTAACTTTCCCTGCCACAGCTGAATTCACCCATTTTCTCCTATTTCATTTCCTCCTTCATGCAAATTAACTTTCCCTGCCACAGCTGAATTCACCCATTTTCTCCTATTTCATTTTCCTCCTTCATGCAAAATAACTTTCCCTGCCACAGCTGAATTCACCCATTTTCTCCTATTTCATTTTCCTCCTTCATGCAAATAACTTTCCCTGTCACAGCTGAATTCACCATTTTCTCCTATTTCATTTTCCTCCTTCATGCAAAATAACTTTCCCTGTCACAGCTGAATTCACCCATTTTCTCCTATTTCATTTTTCCTCCTTCATGCAAAATAACTTTCCCTGTCACAGCTGAATTCACCCATTTTCTCCTATTTCATTTTCCTCCTTCATGCAAATAACTTTCCCTGCCACAGCTGAATTCACCCATTTTCTCCTATTTCATTTTCCTCCTTCATGCAAAATAACTTTCCCTGCCACAGCTGAATTCACCCATTTTCTCCTATTTCATTTTCCTCCTCCATGCAAATTAACTTTCCCTGTCACAGCTGAATTCACCCATTTTCTCCTATTTCATTTTCCTCCTCCATGCAAATTAACTTTCCCTCACAGCTGAATTCACCCATTTTCTCCTATTTCATTTTCCTCCTCCATGCAAATAACTTTCCCTGTCACAGCTGAATTCACCATTTTCTCCTATTTCAATTAACTTTCCTGCCACAGCTGAATTCACCCATTTCTCCTATTTCATTTTCCTCTTCATGCAAAATAACTTTCCCTCCACAGCTGAATTCACCCATTTTCTCCTATTTCATTTTCCTCCTTCATGCAAAATAACTTTCCCTGCCACAGCTGAATTCACCCATTTTCTCCTATTTCATTTTCCTCCTTCATGCAAATTAACTTTCCCTGCCACAGCTGAATTCACCCATTTTCTCCTATTTCATTTTCCTCCTCATGCAAATAACTTTCCCTGCCACAGCTGAATTCACCATTTTCTCCTATTTCATTTTCCTCCTTCATGCAAAATAACTTTCCCTGCCACAGCTGAATTCACCCATTTTCTCCTATTTCATTTTCCTCCTTCATGCAAATAACTTTCCCTGCCACAGCTGAATTCACCCATTTTCTCCTATTTCATTTTCCTCCTTCATGCAAATAACTTTCCCTGCCACAGCTGAATTCACCCATTTTCTCCTATTTCATTTTCCTCCTTCATGCAAATTAACTTTCCCTGTCACAGCTGAATTCACCCATTTTCTCCTATTTCATTTTTCCTCCTTCATGCAAAATAACTTTCCCTGTCACAGCTGAATTTCAGCCTGAATTCACCCATTTTCTCCTATTTCATTTTCCTCCATGCAAAAATAACTTTCCCTGTCACAGCTGAATTCACCCATTTTCTCCTATTTCATTTTCCTCCTCCATGCAAAATAACTTTCCCTGCCACAGCTGAATTCACCCATTTTCTCCTATTTTCATTTTCCTCCTTCATGCAAAATAACTTTCCCTGCCACAGCTGAATTCACCCATTTTCTCCTATTTCATTTTCCTCCTTCATGCAAAATAACTTTCCCTGCCACAGCTGAATTCACCCATTTTCTCCTATTTCATTTTCCTCCTTCATGCAAATTAACTTTCCCTGTCACAGCTGAATTCACCCATTTTTCTCCTATTTCATTTTCCTCCTTCATGCAAATTAACTTTCCCTGCCACAGCTGAATTCACCCATTTTCTCCTATTTCATTTTCCTCCTTCATGCAAATAACTTTCCCTTCACAGCTGAATTCACCCATTTTCTCCTATTTCATTTCCTCCTTCATGCAAAATAACTTTCCCTGCCACAGCTGAATTCACCCATTTTCTCCTATTTCATTTTCCTCCTCCATGCAAATTAACTTTCCCTGCCACAGCTGGAGGTTCAGACGCGGAGATCGTAGCCGCGATGGACGAAATCATGTCTAAGACTTGTATCAAGTTCATCCCGCGGTCCGTCGGGGAACACAATTACATACGCATCACGACCAACGGTGACGGGTGAGTGTCTCTGAGGGAAACTGGGGATGGTCATAGTAATGTAAATAATGATTACGTGTTTAAAAATGGAATGATGCTGATGGAGATGAGAAAAAAACAACAGTAATAATGATAATAATACTGATGGGATGTGTATGGTGATGATGGCGATGATGGAGATAATAAAAGAAATAATAACAAATAATGATCACAAACTCATAAAACATAATAAACAAGCCGGACTAACTAGTATAAATAGATGAACGAAATGTAATGATATATAAAAATAATGAGTAATGATCATACCATAATGATGATTAACTAAAAGGATGAACCGATAAACATAATAATAATGCAAAAAGAAAACAATTATAGAAGATGACATTAAGAATATAAGATAAATACACTCAATAATCACATATGAATAATAATAATGAATAATCAATAATATATAGACATAATAAGTAATCAATAAATAATATATAATTAAATTAATAATATAATAGTTAATCAACCATTGAACCGCATACCATACAACTCTTCAACTCACCACTCACATCATATAAACACTACAACCACACGCCATACATTGATCTACACTCCAACCATAACCAACACCATCACATACACTCACAATTAAGAATCAAAGTACATAATAAAACACTACAAGCCAATAATTATACAACGCACATACATAATCATCACACCATACGAAATACACACTACATAATAATAATATATATCATAATAAAAAAATAATGATTATACAAATACTACATACACATCAGAGATAATGACTAGACGCGTGATAATACCACTACATCAAGACAGATCAACACTAAAATATCGCGAAACATAAACGATGATTAACTCACAAAATAAGAGAGCTCTATTGTATCAACTAGATATCATCACAGATATAAAGAGCCCCGATAAATAGCAGTATCGCACAACGTCAAGAACACAAGCAACGCGATAGAACGCCGAAATAGCACAATCAGACCACGCACCACACCACGACATATAATCGCTATAACGCTGACGTACAGAGCACTATCATCCCACACTCATCTAGCCTCACGTAAGGTACTACATACTTCTACTACCCAAGTCACGGACAAGCGAGGCGATTGAAACTCTCTCACGTCGTCAGACCTTCTCAAAAGCGTAAACCCACTGACTGCTGACCGTATTGACCACTGAGCTGATTCCATCCGCGCCATCACAGGTTTGCTTGGTCTACGTGGGCAAGTGATGGACCGGGGGGCAGGAAGATCTCCTGGCGTCCCGTTTTTCGCAAACGGGCTGCATCTACACGGCACGCATATCCCAAGGTCATGCACGCCATCGTGAATTCCTCCACGGAGCACAACCGCATGGTCACCGAGGACGAACCTACAGCCGTTCCGGATCAAGTCTATCAGATTATCGATCCTTTGTGTAAGGGAAGGAGAGGATGAGAGATTGAGGCGGAGAGGAGAAGAGATGAAGAGGAGGGAGAGAAGAGAAGAGAGAGAGAGGAGAGAGAGAGAGAGAGAGAGAGAAGAAGAGCGAGAGAGAGAGAGAGATGAGAAGAGAGAGGAGAGAGAGAGAGAGAGAGAGGAGGGTGGTAAGGGCGTTCTGAGAGGGGTATGTCGGAGGACTATATAGAATTGAAGAGTAGATTCGAGAGAAAGGGGGGAGAAGAGAGAGAGAGAGAGAAGGGGGAAAAGAGAGAGGAGAGGAGGAAGGGGGAGCAAGAGAGAGAGAGATACAAAGTAGGGAGGAAGAAAAGAGATAGAGAAGAGGAGCAGAAGAGAGCAGATGAGAAGAGAAGAAGAGGACGGATAAAGAAAGATGAGAGTAAAGAGATATCAGAGATTGACATAATCTAGTAACGTGTCTGTTATTCAGTATATGCAAGACGATAATATATGTCAAAAGCACTTAGCTCTTATTTTTTGCTTTTTAGCACTTATATTGCTAAATTTGTAGTAAGTATTCGTCATATATAATTAGTGGTTCGAAAGTCGTTAGATATCCTTAGATCCGGTTCTTATTATTAAAGGAAAAGATAAGTAATCCAGAGAAATTAGCTGATTTTTATCTCAATTTAAATGTATATGAACTATTACGTGAATACACAGCGGCATGCTGTCGTTAGGGAAAGAGCTTGGGATCGTAACCGCCTCGTCATCTTCGGGAAGATCCAAAAATTCTTATTAGTTTAGCACTCACCGTGACACAATATCATGCAAAAAGCAGACATCCACCAGGTTTTAGCCTCTACGCTATCAATACTTCCTTACAACGAATGGCATTATCGAACTTCGACAAAGACAAAAACGCAACTTCGCAGTACGTAGGACCAGAAGGCTTACAAAAGTGACATTTAGCAGTCAATGGGCACTACGCGAGTTGTACAGCCTCTCTCTAACCCAGCTGGGCGCGGTGCTGGAGACCATAGCGTGCCTCTCCAAGGACGGCGTAGACCGCTCACGGACTCCGGCCCTGTACGAGAGTCCCCAGCAATGCTAACATGTCCCATGATGCCGAACCGCAAATCAAAATAACCTTACCGGCCTGCTTTCAAATAGAGAAGAGATCGGGTATATTTTCCTCAGAAATCACCACTTTACGTTCTCCACCATTTGAATGGAGGACACGCGACACAATATGTTTCTCACTATCATTGGATTCTCAACATTGTCTTGACAGATTAATAAATTTTCTGCACCATGTGTCTTCCGATGTTTCGCCCTCGCCCCCGGTTTGCATGCTAATGCATTTCGTATATGATCAACGACACAAAAATCGCTGCCCAGCCGAAGTCCCTCATCGCTCATTGTCTATTGCTCTTCACCATTGAAAAAAGGGGTTTACTGTTGTAAGCATAAATACTAGCAGAAGTCAGACGAAAAGCACAATTTAGCGCAGAGCAAATTAAGTTGTGTATATTACGATGCAACACACACATACGCAGAACTATTATACACATCCAGATATCAACCACAAAACACACAACCAACACACACACCACCCCCAACACACACACACAGCATCACACAACCAACACATCTTCACGACACACACATCACACGGACAGCCACATACCCACCACCCAACCCCGATCAAGATGAATTATAAAATATTAAGAAAAAGATAAGAAAAACACACACTAACACACACACAACACATGACAACGCGTACACACACACAAGCCGAAAACAGGAGAAGGGCACAAGACATCACACAAACATCAGCACACACACACACACAACACACCACATTACACCACACACAAACCACACACACAATCAATCCACACACACACACGACACACACACACACACATCGCACAAACATAACACCAAACACACACATCACACAGATCACACCATCCACACACACATTTCACAGCACAACGCACAACAGGGCACACACAACACCCATCACACATCACAGGAACATCTTTACCACAACACTATTAAAATATATTATATAATAAATAAACTACTATATATATAAGCTATACTCTATATATATATCATATATGTAGTCATATGTTACTAATATATAATATAACCGATATATAATATATAATATTAGTAAATGTATATATTTTCATATATATATATATTTATATATTTATATTCATTATATACTATATATATAAACACATGACAATATATATAAAAATATATAATTACTAACAGTTAATATAATATATATAATTATATATAAATATATATATGTGATAGTAGACTGTGTGTGTATGTGTTGTTGTGGTGTGTGTGTTGTGTGTGTGTGTAGTGTATTGTGTGATGTGTTGTGTGTGTGTGTGTGTGTTGGGTGTGTGATGTTGTATATAATATATAAGTAAACATATAGTATAGATAATATACTAAATCTATATTATTAATATAATAATAATATATATAACAACCAACAAAAAAAAATATCACCCACACACACAAAAAAAAGCAGCACAAGAGATTTATAAAGAAACCATCATGTGCACAGAAAATATCTAATAAAAAACACACACCAACAACAACACACACACCACACAACAATATTGCTCACACTATCACACACACCACGGCACTCACATATATTATATATTAAATATATATATATTATAAATACTCCATATACTCATTACCCTAACCTAATAAAAACGTATATTTATATAATATAATTAATATTATAACAGAATACCACACACACACACGCAGCACATACACACCACCACACACACACACACAGCCACACATAAAAACACAAGCACACACTCAAATAATCTACAAGTCAGTCATAATACCTCTCATATATATATAAATGAATCTATCATATAATAATACTATCCCCTATATATACCCTACATTTACTCATCACTACTAGCTATTATGTACACTAGATATACTACTGTGTACACTATATAATACCTACTCCTATATACTACTACTCTATACCTATCCATATTTATATTATTACCCTCACCTATCCTTCTACCCCTATATATACTATTAATATCTATACCTATATATATTACATGTATATAAATACCTGCAATACTCCTCCTAGTATCTATACTATCACTCATCATACTACCATCATACTACTACCTCTATACTACGTATAATAATACTAATCGATATCAACTATTACTACATCTGGCATGCTGACTGGATAAATTCATCACTACTACTCCTCACTAGCCTATACAGCTCATCTTTATATATACTACCACCTATATATATACCTATCTATATCATAACTGCAGCCACTATATATATATACTATTAACTACTTAACTATATATAGCTCATGTGTGTCGTGTGTGTGTTTTGCGCTGCGGCACACACTACGCACACAACAAGTCGACCTCCTCGCTCTACACAGAACACACACACTCCAGGTGTCCTCCACCTGTCACATCACATTCACAACACAGCACGGATCCTCCTGCGCCCCAACATCCAAACATATCATATACATATACATATATACTCATTTATGTATCTATACTATATATGACTAGCTACACTACTATATACTCCGCCATACCTAACTATACCTTACTAATACTCTGTATCTGCTATATGTCTACGTATATAACTCTTACTAATACTCCTACATATGTATACACTATATCAACTCATATCTACTAATAGATAAGACTACGATACGATTAGAATATGATAGATTAGATACGAACTGTACGATAGATAGATAGATAGACGCTAGCATACGATAGATATCGCACTTAGATAGATTAGAATAGATAAATAACATATATAATATTATCTATTACTCTAGTACTATGACTCACGACTATATATATACAACCTATTATATTACCATATATACACACACACAACACCACACATTACTACTATATTATATACGGTCTATATATATAACAACCCTACCCTACTGTATACTTTATATATCATATACATATTATGATCGGCTATTGGCGCTATGATATGTATGCTATAAAGTATAATAAGCTACACATCAATATGTGTGTGTTTATATATATATATACTGTATCTCATATACTATTACTCACTATACTCCCTCTACCGCTATACTCTTTATACACTATAACTGTCTGGTGTGTGTGTGTGTGTGTGTCGTGTGTGTGTGTTCTGCTGTGTGGTGTGTGTGTGTAGTGTGTGTGTGTTGCTCGTGTGTGTGCGTGTGTGTGTGTGTGGTGGTGTGTGTGTGTGTGTGGTGTCGTGTGTGTGTTGTGTGTGTGTGTGTGTGTGTGTGTGTGTGTGTGTGTGTGTGTGTGTGTCGTGTCGTGTATGTGTGCTTGTGTGTAATAACACACATATACTAATATATATTATTATATTACTATATATAATTTAAGTATTATATATACTATATACTAACATTCCCATTATACACACACACCGCGCGCGCATTATACATATAACATATGATTACGCTCACATATATAGTATATATATATATAACTATATTACTCTACCTACCTATATATAGTATATATATGTACCCTCACCATACTTACCATACTAACTATATTACTGCATATACTATATTATGAAGGGATTTCATATATATAGATCACTCGCATATACCTCACCCACACCCAATCCAACACACACATATAGTACTCATACATAACGATGTATTTACTATTTACCTATACAACACTATATATGATATATAGACATACGAATAAAATCATAATTACATATATCTACATATGCTAGCTACTAACTCCACACAGATGTACTGATATG
>NW_020871663.1:903974-911474 GCF_003789085.1 Penaeus vannamei | reverse complement strand
CGGCTTCTTCCACGAGCAATGCCGGAAGGACCGCGATCAATACGTCTTGATCAATTATGGAAACATCGATCCATGTAAGTATCGTGGAGTAATGAACATGGATGACCGCATGATAACCCACTGCAACCCTCACCTGGTAAATGTTTCCCTCGTGTCTCTACCCACAGCCATGGCCTACAATTTCGACATCGATCAGAACTCCCAGTACGTGGGCGAGGACTACCAGTACGACAGCATCATGCACTACGGCAAGTACGCCTTCTCCATCCAGTGGGGCGTGCTGGAGACCATCGTGCCTCTCCAGGACGGCGTAGACCTCACGGACCCCTACGACAAGGCCCACATGCTGCAGACCGACGCCAACCAGATCAACAACCTGTATGCCTCCGAGTGTGCCAGGAGGAACGACTGATGTAGCGGACTGACGGAGTGTTTATGAGGATGCCACTGACCTTTTGAAATGCATTAAATTCTTTATCTTTAGTGTAAAGTTTACTTTCCTCAATTTGGCTTAGCAATTTCGCATTATGATTTAGAGACTGAAAGAAAATAAATTTGGACATGTGGGCAAGGGCAAAGTAACGAAGGTGCATAGTTATACATATATATGCATATATATTATGTATATACATATATACCCACACACATATATACATATATACATACATATATGCATACACACACACACACACACACACACACACACACACATATATATATATATATATATATATATATATATATATATATATATATATACATATATATATATATATATATATATATATATATATATATATATATATATATATATATATATATATATATATATGCAAGTACACACACGTGTGTCTATACACACGCTCACTCACGCATGTGTATGCATATACACATTTACACACACATGCACACACACACACACATGCACACACACACACACACAAGTTTCTCCTTGAGTGGACGCAGATGTCGCCACTGCTTTCATTTCTGCAGGAAGGTGCGAGTACCTGCCCAAGGGAGCTGCCACATAAAAGGACATGTCTCGTCAGACAGGAGAGAGATTGCAGACATTTGTTTCATCATCTATCCACAGATCCGTCAGCGCAAATGTAAACAAAATGATGTTTTCCGCGCATGAAAAAATGTAATATTCCCCGTGCAAGAAAAATACTCAACAGTCTTGGACATGGGTATGGGCATGGGGAAAAGCCAGGCCATTTACTACCTCCTACAGGAGTGGAGATACAAAACTTCATGTAAATGGCTGTATTTACGAACTTGCAACTGCTACTACAGCCTCGAAAATCACAGATCAGACGCAGGAAAATCATGGGTTAAAACAGATAGTATCACAGTATATTATCACAATACACGAGAAAAAGAATCTGGAGTCTTTCCCAGCCCACACTCACACCTCTCAATAGTCAAGGTTACCCGCCAACTGCCATCTGTAGCGACTCCCCTGTGGGTCAGAGCAAGTGGTTGCTAACTACCCAGACTTAAAGAGGGGTTTGAGTGTGGACAAATGAGCTGTCTGACCCAAAACTTACTATATATTCTCCTGGAGTTGGGGTGTTTAAGATAATGTACGAGGGCTTGAGGAAGGGCGTTATCAAGGGCATTAAAAATAAAAGTAAACACCCCAACAGGGCAACATTACCACCCGTTCGCATATGTGAATCTGCGAATCCGGGCGCGTTCGTGGAACGAAAAATACGTAACTCTACAATGGTTTTATCAATTATAAGTTGATACTTCATTCTCTAGGTGTACGTACATCTTTTCCGCTTTAACGCCTATCAAAGGCTTATTTCTACATTAGAGGTAACCAGGAAATTGGTCTAAAGTTATCAATTGCATTCCCTTTTGCGGGATCTTTTAAACAAAAGATGGTTCTTCTGTATGTCATCCACTCGGGTAGATCCTCTTTTCCAATTAGTACTTCTGCCCTCCATCTCGCCCTGGTGCTTTCCAATTTGGCTTTTTTAACCTGTTACCTGCTCTCTCCTTGCCTCCCCTACACACCGTTCCAAAATGCTTTACTGTCTTCTGCGTCTGGTATAATTCAGTTCTTCATAGACATAGTTTGTTCTGAATGTATTGTTTAATTCATTCCTCATACCGTTTCAATTTACCCGCCTTTGCCAAAAGCCGTTGCTTGTTTCTTGATAATAGTGACTAATTCTTTTCATTTGCATTTGCATTTTTTCAGATTTACTCTCTGTTGTGTTCTGCCTTCTTTCTGCTCTATCTACCGCGTATTACTGCCCTTTCGTATTCGTTCACTGTCGTTTATCCTTCGCTTCCACCTTAGGTTTAACACCATTTCGTATTCGTCATACCCATTTTGTCGCCTACATAGATAGCGCTCACTTTAATCATGTTTATCACCGTGGTGTTTTTAGATGGTATAAATTTTATATGATTAACTTTTGGGGTAAAATCTATTAATTCTACTTTTTTTTTAAATTTCCATCTCTATTTCTCTCCTGTTCAATATGTCCAAGATCCTATTCACAATTTCCTTTTCCTCCTCGTTCATTAAGTTTACGTTAACGTCTAATGCTAAGTCAGCTCCCTTTTCACCAGCATTATCCTGGTATTGTTCCAGAACTAGGTCACTTTTTCCACCAGTGTCGTCTGTTCTTTCCTCTCTCCTTTCTATTCTTTCCATGCTTCTTACTATCCCTTCCAGTTAAATATCTGTCAACCATCCACTTTTCCTTACAGCTCTTGCCTGGGTATATACTCGGTCACATTATTCGTTGCATTGTTGACACAAGAGCCTCTTTCCTGCCACTCTCTAAACACTCTCTGTCTATATCCTCGAATCGGTATTCCATTTTCATCGACTGGGTTGCTTTTGTTGCATTCCACCACAACTTCATTCACTTCTTTACTCCATTTCAGTCTGACTGTCTTTTAATGGCGACTGGGTCTGCGCTTCTGAACCACACCTGCCGGATGAGAGGCCTTCACCTGCGGTTACAGTCTCATTCTCGCCGTTATCTTCTTTATCATTCAAATTCATTACTCATTTGAGGTTTAGTAGTGATAAGGCGCCACAACCACCGGTATTCTCATCGAGATACCATCTTCAGGAGGGCTGTCGACCAAGACTAAAGAGACTCTCCCTCCCATGAGACTAGCGGGTATGACGCCTTGCTCAAGGGTGACCTGGAGGTGGTTGCGGTAAAGGGTGACCTCAGTGTCCCTTGTCGAAACTCCACAATCAGTTGCAGTTCAACGTCATGCCTAGGACATTATCCTCGTTATTGTTATAATTACTGATATTATTACTATTACCATTTATATTATAAGAATTATTACTATCACTTATATACCTATTATCATTATTATCAATATCATCAGCATCATCGTTATCATTATCTTATCATTCATATTGTAATTATTATAATCATTGTGATGATTATTATTACTATCATCACTATCATCATTTTTATTGTTATTATTACTGTTATTCTCATTACAATTATTATCATAGTTTTTTTTACTATTATTGTTATTATCATTATCATTACCATTTTCAATACTGTTATTATCAGTATCATTATCATCACGATTATTATTATCAATATTATTACTTTTATGATTATTTTTATAATTTCCATTAATATTATCTTCATTATTAACATTATTATTGTTATCATTATTATTGTTATTATTACTATTATTATCAATATTGTTATTATTACCATCATCATAATCATCATAATCATTGTTATTGATATTATCATTAACATTATCATCATTACCATTATAACTACTTTACATCAACTGGTAGATAGAGACTCACGATGATCAACGAGCCATTCACAGATGACCTTGCTTCACATCCACGAGCCATTCACATATGCTCTTACTTCACATACACGACCCCTTTACAAGTGTACTTGCTTCACATCCACGAGCCTTTCAATACCATGGACACGCAACAAAACAAACTTTTACTAGATAAATACCCTTTACACTCCATGTCTGACTACCTTAATGAGTTTTAATTTCTGTTTCCCCAACCTGGAAATAATGGTTATTGTACTTACACAAATCTAGCCTTTATCCTATACTGTAACCTTATTATCAAGACTATTGAAATTGAAAAGGGAATTGATGAGAACAGCTTTCCCATTTTTTATGTGAAGAAGGAACAATTACTTCCTGTCTTTTTTAATGAAATTATATCTTAGTTTAGCTCTTCAAAATGACCCTTCATTTCTTGACATGATTTACAATGCTCACTCTATGGTCTTAAAAAACTCACGTTACACGCATGACCTGCATTTGAAGCATCAAAGTGGTTCGGGCATACACACATAGAGCTCTCTTCATTGTAACCAGGTCTTGATTTGTCAGTACTATTGAAATCCTCTGGCTTGGGAGGGACCTTAAAGTAGGAGGTGTCTCAAATCCAGCAAAAGTAATACAGGTAATCATTCAAATATGATGTGAAACTGAACAAAGTACGGTACGCTGTTTCGATACAGATAAAGATTGTTAACTTAAATAAATAAATAAATCCTTAACAATTCATGCTTTCTAATTGTTAGCTTCATATGATATGGGTTGATATCAATATTTCTTGCAATCCGTTTCTTTGATCCATAAAGTGTGAACGACCGAGAATACGACTAAAATATGCTTTTGTTATCATTAAGACCTAATGACACCAGACTTAATTAATTAATTCGGCCATTCTCCAGATATAGGCAAGATCCCGACCATAAGTACAATAAAAGCACAGATACATGTTTGGTATCAGGTTACAAGCAATTTTTTTCCACAGGGACTTCCCACCAATGAACAAGCTGTCCGTCTGGTTCTTCCTTTTTTCTGTCGCAGCTGTTGAGTAGCTAGCTGGGTACGAGGCTGGGAAAGCTAAATGATAAGGGTTAGATAGAAAAGTCTTGATGTAGGAAAAAAAACTGATATGAAGAACCTTGAACTCAATTGGGAAGGACGTTCCGTTATGAATCCTAGTGAATGCGTGAAAAAATGCCTTCATTTTTTTCACAGGTTAAGGAATGGTTTCGGTACTTGTTATTGTAGTTCTGTAAGTGCATCTTATGTTTTCAAACTCTTACAGCAAGGACATTTTTCAAACTCCATAACAGTCCTTGATGAGCATAAAAATCAAAAACACGAAATATACATACTTGGGTTTTAAAAGCAATATTCCCACCAACAATCTCGGAAAGAGATAACTTATGCACAAGTCGAGGGTGGAGTTTATTTCCCTTGCGGTTGGTAACACTTTGAGCGCGCAATTCAAAACAACTGACAAGCTAGCGCCGCATCAAGATGGCAGAGAAGTAAATAAATCTACCCAAACATCTTAACAAAGCGCTATATTTTCTCCTATATTCATATAAAGTGCCTCTAAAACAATGACACACTCTTCCGATTGACAGCCCTTTCATTCTGACGCGTTATCAAAACAAATGAATATCCCTGAATTAAAATGTAGGCCTACCCATTCCCATATATCCGATTTTATGAGGTTAAATATAACAAATCATCGAATATAATATCAACAGAAGAATGTTGCTAGAATTTCTCAGACTTTTTCACTTGAAATATTCTTCATTTCATAAAATAGCTGATATATTCTCGATTTAGAAAGACGAGAAGTTAAACAATATGAGTAAAATTGTTCGTCTTATAATCATTTATTATTCATAAGTAAAACTTTTTATTCCCATAATCTCCATTATCTCCTTTCGTTTTCAGTTAATTTCAATTTCTTTGAATATGATTTTAAGAAAATTACAGAATCAGATACCGTGAAAAAATTATTTATCTGATAAGATATTAAGCGGAGTTCCTGGCCTACGCCCGCATTCGAAGGATCGTGACCAGTACGGTACGCGACCGACGCCGTTGCCATGGTGACGGTACACCGCTTGACTTAGCAAGCACAAGTCAAGCCATCTACGGACGTCGCAAGCGAAATGCTTGAGTTCGCAAGAAAAACGCTTGAGAATTCAGGCAAGAACTTTCCCTGCTTAAAACGCTTTTAGTATTCATAAAAAATGGATTTGGTTTCATTATGTAGATTCAAAGAATCCTACAATTACATCATTAGTATACAGCAATTAATTAGGAAAATAACATTGTACATAGGCCTATAACTTACAAAACATTTCTTTGAGGTATAGCATTAAATTTCTTATAGAATTGCTTTTCGTATATTTTCTTATATATAATGGTGGTTTTCCGAGAATTATTATTCTTTTTTACTACAGATACTGATGGCGTACTTACTGTTGCAAAAGGCTCAAATAGTTCTTGTGTTGAATGGAAACGACCGCTAATGACAAGGTACATATAACTAAGTAGTTCCACATCTATTTAACCAATTGAGCCCGAAAATAGAATGAACTTTTTTCCAGTGTAAATTGTAAGGAATTTGTTACCACAAATAAAAAAGATTTTTGGATTTACTTCTGGTACGTATAATAATATCGATTAAATGATACAAAAATGTATCTAGCTATCTCTGAGACCTTGTGGCACACTCTCATTGGCTAAATGTGGTTATTAGCTCCACCCCCTTTAATGACCCCAACAATTTACAGTGAACCCTCATTTTTCGCGGGGGATACGCTCCAAAAAGAACACGTGATAGGCGAAATCCATGAGGTAGTAACAGGTACAATTGTTATACAATGAAATATTCTACAATACATTGAAACCAAAGAACAAAACCGTTTTACAGGCCCAAGCATTTGTTTAACAAATAAAATTACTGTATAAACGTTTTTTACAAATAACTACTCTATTGTAAAATAATAATTTTAATCATCAATACAAACTGAAGGCTTCATGGGTTTTAGAGAAAATTGCAAACATAAATTTGGCAAGCTGTTTTACGTACATGTACATATTAAACCGTAACGTTATTGACACACAGGTAGAGAAGAAGCGGAGAGACTGTTTAGACAATCAGAATGCAGAACACAATGGACTGCAAATCCGTGAAGCAGCGAGAACGCGAAAGGTGAACCGCGTTATAGCAAGGGTTCACTGTATATGATATTTTATGGTAGATGTTATTTCGGTGCACTTTCTTTGACTTTTTCAGTATTAACAATGGCAAAATGTATCGATAAAGAAACCAGAAAAAGGAAATGTAAAACATTTAATATTTCCAATGAATAAAGGTTACGGAGTGGGTCTACCTGTGTAAAGATACCTTGACTGATGAAGTAAACAAATCAACAACAAGAAAAGGTATACATATATTGCATTAGCTAACATACTATGAGTAAATTTCAACCATACCAGAACAATACCTCTGACAAAATGAAAATTGTGCCTCGTCGTCCTCCCTGAAATCACTTGTAAAAGATTTAGGCCATACAAGCAATACAGTTTAAGAGTTTTATTCTTAATGCTAGGACTGGGAACTATGTAAGTAGATAAAAGACGGGAAATTAATAAGGGGTACCAGTAGAGTTCTCTACCCTTAGATTTTGTGTG
>NW_020871663.1:893708-896593 GCF_003789085.1 Penaeus vannamei | reverse complement strand
TTATGTATGTATACTTATTTACATATATCATGTGTGTAAATATATTTCTAATATAATGGGATTATGGAAGACTGTATTATGAAAGATAGCATATGGCTGAAATTATGCGCATGGCAGCTGAGACGTAAAAAGTGCTTCCACAGGTTAATGTGGTTAATTTTCACGAGATATGTTACCTTGTGTTTGCGGTTTCCTTTGTCCCTTACAGTCTAGTCGAGTTCATTAGAAAATGACCCTCTGCCTTGGCTGAGGGACAGTGCCTCCTTGCTGTGCTCCTTTCTCAGTATTTTTCAGTCTTATGTTTCTCTGGTATCTCAGACTTACAGACGTATATGATATCAATAATTATGTCTAAATCTAAGATCCCGGATTAATATCAGAATATATGTAGCCGGCTCCCGATGGGATGACAGTCTGTCAAAATCTCTTTTTCGTTTTCGTCTTTTATTAGTTATTGTGACACATATAATTTAACCTTAATAGCTGTGCTAATTATGGTCGTGTAACACTTATTTCCTATTCAGAATGATAAATATGTATATATATATTTAAATATAATTTTCTTTTTCAGTTATTTTCTCAATGAAATTTTGTTTTCATGCAGTCTACCAGTTATTAAAACAGGTTAAAAAAACAAGCATGGTGTACTACAATATTCAACATTGGTCCTCACATTGATAATTTGGAATTAGAAGATTTATTGTCTGACTTGTGTCTGCATTATTGATATCCTATTATGATTTCATCTTAAATAAATTTGTCTCTTAACTTTAAGATTTTACCTGTAAAATAATTGTCACATCTTGCCACATAGTATTTACTTTTAATTTAGTAACTTTGGTATTTCCCGATTGACAGTTATGTTTTACTGATGATGAGTGAAGTTGAACCGAAACGTTTGTACAAAGAAAAGTTTTTATCATTCCACGATTTCAGTTTATATATATATATGTATTTATATATATTTATATATATATATATATATATATATATATATTTGCATATGTTTGTATATATATTATATATATACACATTTACACACACACACACACACACAACACACATATATAATATATATATATATATATATATATATATATATATATATATATATATGTATATGTGTGTGTGTGTGGCATAAGCATAACAATAAGCTCCATCTCCCTTATTTCATAACACACTAACTAAAACTAATGAAATAAAGAAAACAGGAAATAGCGAAGCAATCGTTTTATTATGATATCGATCATCGCACAACGGGAATCATCACTCCAAGGTCTAAGAATAAGTGTTTAGACTTGTTTGCACTCCTTCCCGTTGCGGGTGTGCTCGCCTTCGGACGGATGACCTGAAAGGCAAATTAGAAAGAACACTGGTTCCTGTACAGGTTGTTGATCTGGTTGGCGTCGGACTGAGCCATCTGCAGTTTATCGTAGGCCTCAGTGAGAATCACGTTGGGGTCAGTGGGGACGATGGTCTTAGCGACACCCCACTGGACGGAGAAGGCGTAGGTGCCGTAGTGCATGATGCTCTCGTAGTTGTAGCCCTCGCCAACGTACTGCCAGTAGGTGTCCTTGTTGAACTGAGACTCCATGCCTGCCGGAGGAGGTTATGGCGTCTTAATGAGTACCTAAATTCATAAGGAAAAATATAGATATATACACACAGTACATACTTTATCATTCTACTGTAAGGATTTAAATGCCCTTCCTAACCAACCGCCATCTAGCTACATCTTGACCCACAGCGGTGTCGTCATTCGCAACACCTGAAGTGTGACCTCTCAAAGCTATATGTCGTTTTCTTGTTATGGCATCGCGCTTTAGCCACTAGTTTGAGCACTAGATCATTGCGGCATTTATATATATATATTATAATATATATATATATAATATATATATATATATATATTATATATATGTGTGGTGTGTGTGTGTGTGTGTGTGTGTGTGTGTGTGTGTGTGTGTGTATACGGTATACATACAGTAGCGTAAGGGGTACCCTAATAGGATTGTCATATATATCTTCTTTGTTGAGTAAATATGTATAGCAAATAAAAAATATTTTTACTTTTTTGCCTTTGCAAAAATATTAAGATTCATTCGTCAGGCTTTCAGAGTAACAAAATCATGTGACATAATTTAGAATTAAGCTTATATTCTACTCTATCGTTTAATCTTCAAGTAAATTTCATTTTGCGTTATGCGTCATTTGGGGGCTTCTTCCTTAGCTGCGCCATTGTAAATATTCTACATATGCCTTTATATATCTTAAACTGATCTGCAATTTTGTTCGTAAAAGTCAGTTCGCTTCTCACCTGCCTGCACATTTTCGTAGTGAATAGTGACATAGTAGTCACGGTCGTTGCGGCAGTGCTCGTGGTAGAAGCCAATGGCGTGCATGAGCTCGTGGATGACCGTGCCCTTGTACATGCAGCCGTTAGAGTCCAGGGAGACCCTCTGCTTGCCTCCGATGGTGCCCACGTACGACCAGCAGCTACAGAAGGCCAGAGGAAGTTGTGAGGGGTTCAGCCAGGTCTCCTACTCCTTGTACATGATTTTCATGTAACGAATGTTACAAGGAAACACAATAAAAAAGTAAAGAAAATGAAAATAACAGAAATTTTCCGTCCTTATTTACCCGCTGTCATTAGAGACGATCTCGATGTAGTTGGACTGAGAGGTCCTTTCGACGAAGCGGATGCAAGTGCGAGCGTGGAAGTCATCCATGGCGGAAATGATGAGGGACCTCTCGTAGCTGTCTGAAGAAACATTGAAAATGGTCCATCTGTATTCCCAATGTTTTTTTAATGTCTAAATTGTAGACATATTATTTAGAGGCGAAGTGGGCACCAGAGAAAAAAGGATTATCACTTACTGACAGAA
>NW_020871663.1:883708-886208 GCF_003789085.1 Penaeus vannamei | reverse complement strand
AAAAGATAGCTTCAATCTCAATACCATTATATGCTCATCAACAGGAGTAACCTCTACTACCGAGGGCTGGAGTCTGCTGGAGACGGCAATGGCTACTCCCTGGAGATGGTGGCCGTCGCTGCGGCCCAACCAGTAATAGGTGTAGCCACCTACACAGGTCATGCCGCTGCCAGGCCTCCTCACCTCCGAGAGAGCAGCCACCTCAACTCTCAGCCTCCCCAGTTCCCTCGACAATAGAGGCAACCGATCATCCTGACGCAAAGAACAGACGTTCCAAGCCCCCACCCTAACTTCCCGCCTGAGGTTCAAACTCTGGCAGTCGCTCCGGGTGGGTGCCACCTCTGCCACCCCCACCGACGCTGCCCCATATAAAAGGGGGTGGCGGGCTGTGTGCCCCATCATTCACCTGTGGGGTTCCCGAGGGCTTTCCCCCACAAGCTTCACTCTGGGCTGGCGGCCACCAGAGCGCAGGCGAGACGAGTAGTTCCTGTTCCCAGCCTGCGCTCCAGCAGTCGCCCTCCCTGCAGGGCCCACAGTCCGCCTCACTTGCTGGGTGGGAGGGGCTTTTCCCCTCCTCCCAGCCTCTCCATTTATAAAACGCGCTGCCGATTGGTTATATCTGGGGGGAGGAGGACTGGCAAGGCCCACCTCCCCTGAGCCTCCCATTAACCCCAGGGGGCTAGGGGGCAGGAGTTGGTACAGGGCCAGGGCGTGTCCATACGTCGGTGGGCCATGACCCTGAACCTTTGGGGCCTCCTGCTGCTCCGAGATCCCCCTCAGTTTAGCCTGGAACCGCAAGGTACCCAGTTTCCATGGGAGGCCACGAGGAGGCACTGCAGGGAGTCTCGATGATGGAGAGGCTATGCACTGGCAGGGGGAGGCTTATGCAGAGCTGCTCCCTTTTTCGCACGAGGCTAGCCAGCGGTGGCAGCTGTAAGTGAGAAGGCATGCAAAAGCTCTTAACACTAACTAGACTACCACTCCATCGCTTCACACCACCCTGCGCATGAAGCACCCACATTCCACATTCCCTAATTTCTATTTCAAGGTCTTTGTAGTTTGACTGCTTTTCTGTTTGCGATATTTCGACATTCAGATGGTATAATGTCAGTGAAAATACCTTTGTCAATTTTCATTTTGTGTTTGATCGAGCCTGTTGCTGGTAATCTTGTCAGTGCGGATTGGCATATTCCATAGTATATTACATCTTTCTCCTTTAACGACTGTTTGGCATAAGTTTACACCATCCAGGACGAAGTTTTCGGCCATTTGTGAGTAGCTGCCTTATCTACTCCTGCTTTGTTAAAGGGAGCTAATGTATTTGTTAAGAACTTAACCCAAATAAAGAATCGTTATACATACATTTTGTTGAGTTATTCTTTATTACCATACTTCTGTGATATCGTGATATGAAACTTTAGACTCGAGGTACTGCCCATGCATTGGTTTCGCTTCCCAGGTTTCTCTACTGTTTCCATGATTCTGTTCTTGGCGTACTCCTTACCTTATCTGGCACATTCTGTTGCTAATGCATCTTCCTCTGTTTCGCTATTTTAAGACTGCTTGCTTCGTTCTGGACTGAGTACAGTTTCTTACTTTCCTCGTAATGGTAAACTGATATCAGTAACCTTATATTTTCCTCTAAGATATGTTTTCAGGCCTATAGTCGTAGCCTTGTATGTGCTCTCTAGTTGAATCAAACGCTCTCCCTCTTTTCTAGTGATGTAAATCCTGTCAACATATGCCAAGGAGTGATTTATCCTGCACACATAAGCTCCTTCGTTTTACTATCCATTATTTTGATTTCCTTAAATTGCCAGTTGATGATATGCAAGCTGTAAGTGAGGGCTGGTGTGTGCGTGTAGCAGTTATTTTGTTACCGGCATTTAACTATTTTTAAGATTTTTCGGGTTTCCTTTCGCTATTGGACACTCCCTTTCCTTTATTTCTAAGTGCTTGTAAGTGCCTTCTTTATCTATTTCTTCGGTATAGGTGTCTTCATATATTTCAACGGATGACATTTCTGTCAATTTTTCTCGTTTGAACTACATATTTAAGTAATCCTGATCTTTCACGTTTTTTTCCCTTACAGTGTGGAGCAGTCCATCATTCCTATCATTCTTTGCGTAGAGTCGGAAGTCGCCTATGTAAAATAAATGATTTAGTCTTTCTTCGTAGACAGAGTAACTTACATCTGTAGTGAGTACATAAGAGTGATGTTAGCTAAAATCAAAGAGGGGATAGTGGATCTTCTTGGAAAATTCTATTATTAAAACACGGGGTTTATCACTAGTTTTCCTGTAGTGTAGTTTAAAAAAAAAACATTGTCGATTGCTTTGTGTTCATGTTGCTTGCAAAGAGCTGATTAAGGTTGAGATTTTACACACCTGCATGGTTTTTAAAATCCACGTGTGGGAGACGCTGACATAAAGATTTTTTTCCGCATTCGATGCAGCACTCAGATTTCTCTCTGTCTCTCTACGATGCTCCAAATTCATCT
>NW_020871663.1:873708-876208 GCF_003789085.1 Penaeus vannamei | reverse complement strand
TCAGTTGGTAGGTAAAGGGAGGGAGTCTCACACACACACACACACCTATGAGTGTGTGTGTGTGTGAGCACGTGCATGTATGCATGTATGTATATGTTTATGCACACCACACACACACACACACACACACACACACACACACACACACACACACACACACACACACACACACACACACACATATATATATATATATATATATATATATATATATATATATATGCATGTATATATAAATCTACATATATTCAGATATATAATATCTATATACAAATATGCTAACCTACATATAAATATGTATTATTTTCTTCCTTGCCCTTTTCAGATTCCTATCAGAAGAGCGTGATCCTGGCGGGGATGTCCGACTTCCACGACCGAACCTGCATCCGCTTCATTGAGCGAACCACCCAAGCAAACTACCTCGAGATCGTCACCAATGATAGCGGGTCAGTTTGTTTTGTTTTTTTCTAATGATATGTATTTACAATACAAGTCACGTGTTTATATCAGCTGGTCATGAAGCGTCATTTTCACCTAAAAAAAAATAATAATAATAACGCAGGAGTAATCGTGCATGGCCAATTCATTCAGGTGTTGGTCATACGTCGGCACCATCGGAGGCATGCAAAGGCTCTCTCTGGACACCAACGGCTGCATCTACAAGGGCACGGCCATCCACGAGCTCATGCACGCCATTGGCTTCTACCACGAGCACTGCCGCAACGACCGTGATGATTACGTGACAATCCACTACGAGAATGTTCAAGATGGTGAGGGCAGACACCAAACCAATTTAAACCTCAGAAACAGTTCGAAGAGACCTTGAGATTCTCACTAATTTTGAAGGCTTCTGGTTATAAAGTTTTATGGAGTCCTTGTTTAAAGTTTGCATGCCTCTGTTATCAAGTCTTGAGCCATTTCTGATCACAGGTCCCCATTAAATGCTGTTAAAATAAGCAAGTGCATCGCTAGTTTGTGAAGCGCATTTCGTGTGTGTATGAGGGTAGTTTGTATATATGCGCAGCCTCCTACATTGTAGCCGTCATTGTGTTAATTCCATCACCCTGAAATTCCAAGACGTTTCAAGTCCAGCAAGTGTATCAGGAAAGGCAGGACGCTTTGGGGCAATCTGTGCATCAGTATATGTATACTTACAGACGGCGAATGTACTGGTAACTGCATGTTTTGCTGGAAATTTATGATTTATTATGATTAGTACAGTTGATTACGAGGGAAGGGTTTCAGTTTGATCTGAATTTCATTAGATTTTTATTTTTTATTTCAATACAATTATTACCATGTTTTGTCTGTGCGAAATGTAGGCCACTGAACCGTAAACAGTCTGGCCGCCTCCAAAAGCATCCATAAATATACTCGTATGTCTTTATGCGCTTATCTACATGAACATTTAGCTGTGTTCTTGGTAATCATATTTTGTTCTTAGCTTCCTCTTTCCGCGAAAAAATGATTAAGCATTTCGCAACATCCATTCATCCGAAAATACTTTTTTGCTCATGAAATAAGTATACCGTTTGTATAGAAGAATGTACAGCGCACCTGGCTGTGTGTGGTATCTTAGTTTTAAGGATTTTATCAAAAGTTTTTAGCCAATTCTGTGGAAAAATAGATATTTGACGTTTGAAGATCCCTTTTCTATCTTCTAAGCAAATCAGGAATTTCGGCGTACTTTTAAAAGTCGCCTTTTTTATTCTGATATCACTAACTCGCCTATCCACCGCCAGGGTATGCGTACGCCTTTGACAAGGACACGTACTGGCGCTACGTCGGCGAAAACTACAACTATGCCAGCATCATGCACTACGGCACCTACGCTTTCTCCGTGAACTGGGGCGTCGCCGAAACCATCGTGCCCACGGACCCCAACGTCATTCTCGTGGAGGCCTACGACAAGGACCACATGGAGCAGAGTGACGCCAACCAGATCAACAACTTGTACGCCAGCGAGTGCGCGCGCAGGAAGTAAGACGGGTTGTTGGAAGGCAGTCTGAAATATATCATTTAATAGCTCTTTCTACGTTCATTACCCTTCAATTTTACAGTGCAATTGTTATCAGTCAATGGTTTATTATGCCCATTCGAAGTAAAGATTAACCCATTCTGAATTTCGTTTCTCGGGCATAAATTTTTAAAAAGGTTTACATCACATTACAGTGATGTGATAATAACAAAATATATGTATAACGATTCTTTATTTGGGTAAAGTTCTTAACAAATACATTAGTACCCATTAACATGAAAACGCATTTATTCAGATACTTTTGTTAAAAATGCAGCTCAAAAATACAACGATCCTGATTAAATCCCTCTATAATATCTTTATTTACAGAATGTTATCCACACACCGAAAAGTAGATTATGTTTTCCTTTCAGCGCTTTTCTAATATTGGAGAAAGGACTGTACTTATACTCTTATTATTTTTTCAAATTCATCGACAGTAATTAGACACTAATTACCATTGGGCGTAGGTATTGACCATAA
>NW_020871663.1:841208-871208 GCF_003789085.1 Penaeus vannamei | reverse complement strand
TCCTACTTCCCAATTTTCTGCTATAAAAGCTCATCATTATGGCACTAATGTATTTATTAACGTTTTAATCGTGTAGAGAAGTCATTCAAAATAATTTTGAGTAGGACTAAAATACATAGACACGAGCATCCTTCGGGAGATAGTATGCCTTCACATACATAACTAACCCATCTGTTATTCTTAAAAAAACAAATATATTTCATATATACAAATGGAACTGGTAGATAAACATTCATTCATAATAACACGATTAATAATAACAAACATTGACTTAAGAGAAGTCCTCTTCAAAAACTCATAACGTCATCACAATAGCAACAGTTCATATTCACTCATAACAATGACTTACAAGGACTAATGTTATCCGAAATTCGCATAATCTCTAGATTATGAATCCGTTTTTAGTCACAACAAGGAATGATTGCGAAACCTTCATAATAATAACGATCATATTATTAAACAACCAAGTTTTCACTCAATTTACATCTAGTTTCTGTATTGATACAGCTTTTGAAATTACTACAACCTCTATAAAATAAACATTTATCAGTAAAAAAATACACACATTAACCATTCGCAAGACCACACCACTCTTCACACTGCAGTCATCGACCGTGAAAAATAACGCGTTGAAAACTATCCTAACAAAACACAACGTATATTCGAAGTGGCGCTTTATTATGGACACCATTACACTACTACACGCCTCTGCAACAGCTTAAAACTAGACATTCACTTCCCGCGGAGTTTCCTCGTCGGCAATGCCCGTATAGCCAACGTATCTGGTTATGAATGTCCAGACAGGTGTAGCCAAGTACTTTAATTTCTGGCGATGGAAGTAGGCCACGGCTAGCAACAAAGAAGAAGTAAACACGAGCAAGAAGGACAGAGCGCCGATGGTTGCTGATGAGTAGCCAGTGATGTGGTGATCTCCATAATGGGTGTTGTGGAAATCTTCAAGTTCGCGTTCCGTGAAGACGTCGTCGCTGATACTAGTTTTGCTCTTGAACGAGGGACAAGTCAGCTGTTGCACCTGGAGAGAAGAAACTAATTTGTGTACTCATTTAACTGCACTTGTCAAACGTTCTTGAGTACGTTCTTAGTACGTCAACTAGTTTTGCTCTTGCACGATGACAAAGTCCCCGTATCAAAGGTGAAGGGTCCGAGGTGTTGCACCTGGAGAGAAGAAACTAATTTGTGTACTCATTTCAACACAAGGGTCATGGGTCTTAGAATGAGGTAGGTACTCCTCAACAGGTCATCTTAACAAAGAATTGCGCCGTTATGACACGAAGTCCCTACCTCCTGAAGGTGCTTCTCGATATTTGTTCTTGGATATCCATCAACGCATTTGTAGGTTGTGCTTCTCAACACATCTATCTCTGTTGAGTTTAGCCAATGAATGAAGGCCTTGGAGCGACAGTCACATACAAAGGGATTTTCTTCCATATTTATCTGCAGTACACTTCCTTTTTTATTGGAAAAGGCATCTAGTCTTGTCATTGCCTCGTCAGTAAGTCTGGAAAATAAAACATATATGAAATAATGTCTCAAATGTCGCAAAATTTCTTTGCTTTATATGTTTCGTCCGTCCATATACTTCTTATAGACTGAATTCGGTACTTACGGTTAATATCAGCACATCAAAATACCTTAAACTTAATTACACAATTTACAAAATCGTACCTGGAAATCATGTTCCTCTCTAAATCAAGATATCGCAATTCAGGAAGACAATCTATCCTGAAGTCGAAATCCACCAGTCTGTTGTCTCCCAGGAGGATCTGCTCTATTTTGGGAAGCTGGCAGAACACCTTTTGGTTTCTCCCGATTGACCAGATCTCGTTTTGTTCCAAGTGAAGAACTCTCAGTTCTCTGCAGGAAACATAAAGTAGTATATATGCAAAAGTTTTGATTTTTCTGTTGCAGCTGTTATAATAAAAGACTGGTAAATCATTTTTTCCATATGCTACAGCGAATAACACATAAAAAGATCAAATCCTTACGTCAATTTGCTCTCGTAGAAAATGTCTTCCAGGCTAAGAAGATAATCAGATGCGTTAATCCTCTCCGTAAAGGCGTTGGTGAGATGCAGACGTTCTAATCCCTCAAAGTTGCTGAAAATCCTGGGCCGCTCTTTGTCGTCCGTGATCTCGAGGTCATTATGGTCCAGGACCAAAGTTGTCACGGTATAGACCTGAAAATAGCAGAGTTTATCATACATTTATACAATTAATGTACTACCTATCTTCATACCCTTACCAATACCATCCTACTACTGTAATGATGTTGACGTATAGCACCTAATGATTAATTCACCCCCCCTCTACCCTATCTACTATACCTTCCTATTAATATAAGGTTATGCCACAAATATGAATTCCGGTTTCACAAAAACAAGTGTAGAGCATCACGATTTATTCAAGCATATAAAATCACAGACATAGTTGCTCAAGCTGAATAAAATGTCGGGGAAACGCCTAGTTTTCAAGATACCACTGAATCATAAATGAAGAAGCAGTATAGCTACAAACTGTTCTAAAGAGCAAGAGCTATGGAAGTGACGATAGGAGAAAATGGAACAAAGGCACATTGAATAAAACCTCATGAACAAACCAGAATTAATCGAGACACGCATTCCACCCCCTGGACACCATTAAGGAGCTTTGATAAATGTAGTATGACCCAAATAATGTCCGGCTCAAAATCTTTCACTGAGCCGAGCCTTAAAGAAACAGGGTGCATGATCTACAAGTATATAAATAATAATGAAAAAGATCTTGATTACAAAAACGGAAATGAAAATCATTACTTTTTACACAAGGTTGGATTCGAACTGTTAAAACTTCTGGAATCCAATAGGCAGATGAAAGTTCCAGTCAAAGAGAAATTTTGGGAGGAAGAGATGAGAAAGGAGAAAGCGAGAGAGAAAGGAGAAAGAGAGAGAGGAGGGTAAAAAGAGGAGGAGAGAGGAGAGAGGGAGGAGAGGAGAGGAGAGAGAGAGAGAGAGAGAGAGAGAGAGAGAGAGAGAGAGAGAGAGAGAGAGAGAGAGAGAGAGAGAGAGAGAGAGAGAGAAGAGAGAGAGAGAGAGAAGAGAGAGAGAGAGAGAGAGAGAGAGAGAGAGAGAGAGAGAGAGAGAGAGAGAGAGAGAGAGAGAGAGAGAGAGAGAGAGAGAGAGAGAGAGAGAGAGAGAGAGAGAGAGACAGAGACAAACAGACAGAGCAAGACAAAGACAGAGCCAGAGAGACCAGAAAACGAAACAACAAGCCACAGAAACAACCTAGCGCCGTTCGAAAGTCGTACCTTATGGAAAGTCTTGCCCTGGATGAAGCGGATGTTGTTATTGGACATATCGATGGCGTCCAGATCACTGTAGTCCTTCAAGTTGTCCAGGACATTGGCAGGGAGTTCCGGCACGTAATTCCCGGTGAAGATGAGCACCTCCGTACTGCAGGACAAGAAGTCAATTTATTCTCTTGGTCTGCGTGTGGCATGGACTTTCCGCGTAAGTATTTGCAGACACTTATTCATTCAGTCACTCACCAATTATTTCGTTCATTTTCTCTTTCACTCACCGACTCACTTACTCGCTCACTCACTCACTCACTCACCTATTTACTCCTTTACTCTTTCACTAGCTCGCACGCTCGCTCACTCACCCACATTGCCAAGAAATAAGTAACTAAAAGAAGTTTACTATTTACATGCATAAACAGACATACATACGCATATATAAAAACGCGCGCACGCACACACACAGGCACACGCACGCAAGCACACACACACACATAAATGTGTACATATATATTTATATATACATCTATATATACATATGTATGTGTGTGTGTGCGTGCGCGTGTGTGTGTGTGTGTGTGTGTGTGTGTGTGTGTGTGTGTGTGTGTGTGTGTGTGTTGTGTGTGTGTGTGTGTGTGTGTGTGTGTATGTGTGTATGTGTGTGTGTGCGCGTGTGCATATACGTGTGCGTTTGCGTGTGCGTGTGCGTGTGCGTGTGCGTGTATCTGTATATATGTATCTGTACGTATGTATATGTATATGTAGGCCTATATGAATATGCATGTATACGAATGTGTATGTATACGAATGTGTATGTATATATGTATATATGTATGTATGTATATATGTTATATGTGTAATATGTATATTATATATGTATATATATATATATATATATAATATATACATATTATATTATATATTATATATATATATATATATATACATACCTATATATATACACATATATATACATATATTTATTGTGTACATATATAATACATATATACACACACACACACACACACACACACACACACACACATACACATATATATATATATATATATATATATATATATATATATATATATATATATATACTATGGAAAGTAAGTTACCAAGTTATATGTGAGCCAAAGTTGTCAAAAGCGAGGACTTACTCTTCTGGTAATTCGTGAAGCATGTCCGTCGTCGAGAATCCCGTGTTTGTGCAGTTGACGGTGTATCTTTTATCTTTGAAGCTGTCGTAGCGCGAATAAGCCAGGCCGCAGTGGCACTTCCCGCGGAAGCTCACGGGACAGCCTGTGGCGTCCGTCGCAGCCATACAAAGGCCGCTCATGACAGCCGTCGCCAAGATCACGACCAGCATCTTCCCTAGCACCTGCGGGAGAAGACACGCTCAACTTACACTCCCGAAATCAATGTTTATGCCCTGGCTGCCTGAAAACCGTTATTCTTATCACGCTCGCAAATCCACGTAGGCCTAGCTGCCGTTTTCATTAAGGTCATTTTATTTTGTTAGGAATCATTTGAATGTGGCAGTTACTACATCACGAATGTTGGCGACAATATCCCTGGCCTTTTCTGAAAATGTCACGATCCTTGGTAATTCCCGCTGCTTTGTCCGCCTTCCCCCTGAACCGTGTCATGAACTGGCACGGCAGGTGCCCTATGCTTTGACCTCGTTTACCACAGGTGACTTGACCTTTCTGGTACGGAACAAACTGTAAATTTCACTTTTGGGAGAGGTGTGCCCATACGTGATTTGCATGAAATCAAATACATTCCAGTGTGAATAGAAGGAAAACATTCACGAAACATAACTGATTTTGTCACTTTCATGCTCACTCCAAGTTTTTTTTTTTTTTTTTTTTACTAATACCGTAAGACATTGCAATCTCAATGTCTAAGGCAAGTATGGGAATGCGTTTTATGCAATTTCGGCAATATCTTTTTTAATACACATCCCTCTAAGATACTGTCACTCTTGTCGACGTACAAAGAACCTCTACGATTATCACTGAGTTATCCCGCAGAGATGGCGATGAAAACGATTTCCTCTCTTCGCTGGCAATACTGGCCCTATTTCCGGCGCGAAACCGGAAATATGAAGTGCAAGTGAACATGACGATGATTCTCCACTCTTTGTCGCACATTTCGACCTGATTGAAAATGCATTCGATCTCTGTACTATTTCATTTGGGAATAAAAGAAAATCAAAATAAACAACAAAAGTGTTTCTTTCATGCGTGAATTGAATTGGAAGATAGTGATGTAAAGATTTCAGATAAAAAGATAACTCCAAAGACGAAACGTGCTGAGGAATACTGACATGAAGGTAAATCATATCATGCGGTATGTTGTTGCAAGAAAGCGCAACTCCCAACTGCCTTGACGCAAGAAGTCATATAAGTATTTAAATGAATTGCCTTGGCAACACACTAATGTGTGGTTTTGGCTAACTTGTCGATAATTTAAAGGTCCAAGTTAATGCAGTCACGCATAAGCGACGTAGCCCAGGTTCCTCTCCACCCTGTATTCAACGCCCCTTGGCTTCTCGCTCCGCACTACCGTTTGCAGGTAAGCAGCCACACCTGTCACCTTTGTATTCATGACCCCTCCTCCCACATCACTAAACGGAATCAATGGTAAAGGCGACCTTGACTGTTTTTCGTGCTTATGTTTTCTAAGAAAGGATTTTTTCTTATAACGCTTTGGTCCCAACAACAAGCATATATCCATTCCCCATATATCGGGTTGGGCCGTCTTGGTGACTCAGGGCAGGTCGGGATAGAGGTGACTGGGGGAGGGGCCGGGAGGACGGGGGGGTCACACTTACGGGAGCTTGGTATGCGAAGCGACGTCTTGTACTCTGCTTGCTCTGGCCGCTGTCCGATCGTTGTTCCGTATCTTATCAATCTCTCACTTATCTTCACGTCCCTATTTTATACTTGAAAGGCAATTCGATCTTGATAAGGTATGATCTGAAGAATCGCCGTCGGAAAGTGATCCGTTAATTGACGACATGGCACCTATGTCATTTCTCTGAACATTTCACACTTTCCAGAATATTTTGTATCCTAAAACATAAACAACTTCGATATTGTTCGACCTTGCCAACACATGCATTTCTGACCGTTCGTAGGTTAGCGACAGTACAGTAAAATGAATAAACTTCCATTCAAAACTTTTGGGAATTATTCAAGCCCTGATCGAAAACTCCTACACCCTCCCTTCTCGTTGTCATCGATCAACAGGTAGAGAGCCGAGCAAAACTCTTGCCCAAAGAATAATATTACCGAAGTGTAACATGAAATCGTGTTAATGCCGAAAACAGCGTGAATTTAGGGCAAGCTCCAAGTACCACAGCAACGCCTGAAATGCAAACATAACTAACACTGCTTTTTAACACGGCCAGAAGCATTCTGTTACCCCCTGTAGAGATTTCGACGCTTTTGCCTACACTTCTAAAATGTCTACATAGATGAGATCATTACAATGACATATCTCCGTTTGCTTTAATGAAAGCTACAAAACTTGCTTCGCATTGGCTTAAAATACAATATACCTGCAAGTTAGGTATTAAAACATAACAGAGAGGCAATAATATCCAGGTTCACCTGCGAAATTTTCCTTATACACTATACTTACAATTGTGTTTCCTTTTTATTTTTTCCAGTTCAGGGGCACTTGTGTTATTTGATATTACTTCTTACAACATCTTACCATTTTGGAGATGTAGATTTGCAATAGATATCCTCACAGGAGTCACGCTATACCATCCTTTCCCACCACAGTCAGGCGGACACTGAGGCTGTCTGGGAGGCTGGGTGTGGGGGTGGGTGCTGGCTCGTCTTACTTCCCGTTTTCTGAGTACAGAAGGAGCTCGATATTTAAAGGTAGACTCTCCTAAAGTACAGAACTAGAGAACTTTGTGGATGTTAGTAAATGTTTCGAATATTTTTTTTATAAGTATTCGTTCTAGATTAAAAAAACAACATTGTGAAATATGAAATAACATTCTGTTTCAAAAAGTATGAATCGTTCCAGGTATCGGAACAGTTCTAGGAGTGAGCATAGTCAACACAAAGTCTTGATCCTCAGATAGAAAAGTTATAATCCAAGAGCTTTATCACAGTTTCTGATTGTATCAGAAAATCTAGGCCAACTTGACAGGATATGATAAGCCTCTAGTAATGTTAGAAATAAATCTTATACCAGGGATGAGCGATGAACATTTTTAAAAGTTACTACATATTCTTCCAGCGTATGTAATATATCAAAGAGTAACATTATATACATTGCAGAACAGGTGGAAATGTATGCTTCTAAAAAGAAAGCTAGAAAGGGAATAAATATACATTTTTCACGCATGTAAGATGATGCAACTTCATAATAAAACAGTTATCGTAGTTAACTATATCTGCGCAAGTCAGAACGAAAAGAAAAGATAATTGCATGCATATATATATATATTATATATATATATATAATATATATATATATATATATATATATATATACATATATATATACATTATAATATACATATTCATATACAGTCAATCATATAGATATCTAAAAATTAATTAAGGAGAAATACACCTGATAAATCAGGTTGTAACCTCACGTGACCTACACGAAGAACGTTCCTCAAAATAAATAGATAGTTTATGATCATAGTTATCATTATAATCAATATTATCATTATTGTAGTAGTAGTTGATCAACATTATTGTCGTATTATTATCATTATCATCATCAATATTTCATCATTATTATTATCACTATTACTATCATTAGTATTATCATTATTGCTATCATTAGTATCACTATTAACATCATTATCACTATCAGTATTGTCACTATTATTATCACAATTATCATAATTATTATTGTTACTATTATCATATCTATCATCACTATTATTACCATTACAATTATTATCATTATCATTACTACCATCGTTTTCATCAATATCATCATCATTATCATTACTATTAGTAGTAGTAGTAACAGCAGTAATAGTTAGTAGCATGACTGTAGTAGCAGCATTATTCGTATTACCAGTGTTATTATTACCATCACTGTCATCATCAAAATAATAATGATAGGATGATAATGATGATGATAATAATAATAATTATTATTATCATTATGAGGATGAGGATGATAATAATATTGATAATGATGATGATAATATTATTATTAATAATAGTAACAGTAACAATAAAAATAACAACAGCAACAATAATAATAATAATGATAATAACAACAACAATCATACCATAATCATAATGATGATAATAATAATCATCAGTCTTATCATCGTAATAGTATTAACTATGATAACAGTAACAATAGTAATCAACATAACAGTAATAAAACACAATAGTAATAAGAGTGAAAATAATAATAACAATAACAACTGATATATTTCAGGAATGCCGTAAGGTCGCAGTCACGTGTAACTACCTTTGGAATGCGACGTAATGTGCGGACGAACGATGGTGAGGGTAAGGGTAAGGTCAATGATAATGATGATGATGATGATGATGATGATGATGATAATAATTATAATAATGATAATAATTGTAATAATGAAAATTATGATAATAATATTAGTAATAATAACTATAATGATAATAATAACAATTACTACTATTATTATTATTATTATTATTATTATTATTATTATTATTATTATTATTATTATTATTATTATTATTATTATTATATTATAACCATAATAATAATAACAATAATGATAATTCTAACAATAATGATAATTCTAACAATAATGATAATTCTAACAATAATAATAATAATAATAATAATAATAATGATATGATAATAATAAAAACAATGATAATAATAGTAATAATAATACAACAACAACAATAATAATAATACAACAACAACAATAATAATAACAACAACAACAATAATGATAATAATAATAATAATAATAATAATAATAATAATAATAATAATAATAATAATAACAACAATAACAATAACAACAATAATCAATCATAATCATCATAATCATCATGATAATAATAATCATCATCATCATCAATCATAATCATAAAATAAATCATAATAATAAATATAATAATAATAATAATAATAATAATAATAATACGAAGATGAAGAATAAAAGTGATTATGATATTGATGATGATAAATAATAATGATAATAACAACAACAATAATAATCATAATCATAACAATAACAATAATAATAATATTAATAATAATAATAATAATAATAATAATAATAATAATAATAATAATAATAATAATAATAATAATAATATGATGATGATGATGATGATGATGATGAATGATTATGTTATTGATGATGATAAACAACAATAACAATAATAATAATAGCAATTTATTATCATTATAACAAAATGATATTCATGATAATACTGCTACTAGTAATAACAACTACAATAAGAATGATAATGTTGGTAATAATAATAATATGATGATGATGAAGAATGATTATGATATTGATGATGATAAACAACAACAACAATAATAATAACAACAACAATAATAACAATTTATTATCATTATAACAAAATTATATTCATGATAATACTGCTACTAATAATAACAACTACAATAATAATAATAATGTTGATAATAATAATAATAATAATAATAATAATAATAATAATAATAATAATAATAATAATAATAATAATAATAATAATAATAATAATAATAATAATAATAATGTTATTATTATTATTATCCTTATTACTATCATTATTATTATTATTATTATTATTATTACTGTTATCATTATCATTACAACTATTATTATTATTATTATTATTATTATTATTATTATTATTATTATTATCACTTATTATTATCATCATCATCATCATCATCATCATCATCATCATTATAACAGCAACAACAATTATAATAATATAATAATGATAGTAATAATATCAATAATAGCAACGGCAAAGGATATTACGATCGCATGACAACACATGGTTGTTTAAATGCAACATCAGGAGTGAACCAGAAAAACAACGATACAGAAAAAGACTGCTGGACCTCGGGATAACTCGAAACACTAACGAACAGCTGAGGGAAGTTAGAGAGGGATTGGCTGAACAAGCACGGCAAATTAATACTAAGAAGGGACTAGATACTGTTAAAGGAAATAACGCCTATAGTAAGAAACGAACACTGGGAGACGTTAGACCTATTTCCGCAGATGCACCAGGCCTAGAAACGCCACGATACCCAAGGAGAACGCAGAGATGACGGCAATACCTCAGCTAAATTGGAAGCCGCATTGCCATCACCATTACCCCCATTACCATCACTGACGTCATGCGAAAGAGTAAAAATGAGATCGGAATGGGAAAATCAACGATGAAGCCAAGAGGACTGAAATCCATGGTATCACAATTGAATTCTTTACTGTACGCAACTATGTCACTGCAGAAAAAATGGAGATGAAGAAGAATAAAGAAAGTCTGAAGAACTATTTTAGATTAGGGAGATTAATCGGAGTATTGAAATGTGAAAAGGGGATCTGAGCGAGATACAGGAAATCCGAAGAGGAAATATGAGACAAAGAGAAAGGAAACGATTGAGTAGAAAATACCACCTTAAGTAGAATTGTATTTTGTAACGGGGGAGGGCTTACTGGAACATAAAACTTTGATCCCATTTCCCTCAATACCACAGGTAGGAGTCGGACTAAATTACTTTTTTATAGTAACACAGACAGCCACGTAACTAATTCTGACAATGGAACAGTTCCTGCGACATGGCAAGAGACGAGGATAATGGGAGAGTGAACCTTTATTTACAGAAAAGACACTATAAACGAGGTTCATTCTAAAGTGAGATCGGATTCATCTACAGGATATAGAAACTATACTCACACATTTTTTTTTTTTTTTTTTATTATTATTATTCCCCCACAACCGTAGTGTTTTACCTGCCATATCTTAACCTGTCATGGCCACATCCCTGCATTCACTTGGTTAAAGCGCACTGTGCGTTGCACAGCAAAACCAAGTGAACGGTTGATCTGACAAAATGTTTCGCGAGGCAGTGCTTTGTGAACAAGAGGATTGGAGGAAGTTCGCTTCGCCTTTCGGCTCGTTTGTAAACAACCCAAATGGCGGTCAACTTAGAGCATCAACAATGCGTTGGAAGTTACATTTGAATTTACATTTCTGTCTTTGTTAGACACTAATGTGTGTGGCAC
This sequence comes from Penaeus vannamei, assembly GCF_003789085.1. Lineage (NCBI taxonomy): Eukaryota > Metazoa > Arthropoda > Malacostraca > Decapoda > Penaeidae > Penaeus > Penaeus vannamei. Next base: position 859,651 of record NW_020871663.1, on the reverse strand, counting down.
TGAAATAATCTACATCAGTTTCGACTCTTTTTTACATTATAAATTAAGAAAAAAAATCTGTCTTCAGTGTTGACGATAATCAGCTGACAGCTACATTTCACGGCGAAACTTCACCTAGAGCGTTTTGGGCCACGGCAAAACACACCATTCAGGAAAAATTCAAGTGAACGTCAAGTAAGCGTTAACACCAATGTAATCACCATGCACTTTGTAAGAACTTTAAAGTCCAAAACCAACCGACATCTGTTAAACAAAATCAATGGACTTCTTGTTTGTCTGGCAACAAGCGTGATCTTGATAGCCTCAAAAATATACTTGGGCACTGGTTGTCAGTCCAAACAAAGGTAACAGACGGTTTAATGGTGCTGCCAGCATCTTTGGAAAGTCGATAGTGAAGTGCAAAGATTAGGACATTCCAACTAAACACCCATTCCTATTACTATTACACATCTTGATTCCCTGCTATCGACTCCTTGTCCTTTGCTGTCGTGAGGTAGGGGGTTTAGGAGAGCGAGATCCTTCCTTGGACCTCAGCCCTCAGCTCAACTACTTTTGCAGCCTTTTCTTTTCCCCCTTTCATTTTCCTTTTTCTTCTTCCCTTGCTGTCCACTTCCTTAGGTGTGAGAGCCACGCTGGAAAGATGAAAAACTGTCTTTATGACAGTCCCAGACTGCCTTCGTGAACCATGGGCACGGCCTTCCCTTGGTTAATTGCCTATCCCATACCCCTTATGGGGACTCTGAGGGGTGGACCGTTGTCATCGCATATTTCAAATTACCATGGTCAGCCATGAAGATTTTTTACCAATATTAGGGTCATTAAGGCTGCTTGCCCTTTCATCAACTAGCCAATATAAATTTGACATCACGTTTCCAGTTCCATGTTATTTTTTTTTTTTCTTCCTTTTCTTTTTTTTTTTGACAATGGTTCCGACTACGTATATCCTTCTCGATGTTTGCTGTCAACTCTATCCTTTTCGAAAAAATCACCCAGGTCATCACGCAAGCTACAGAATGCACTTCCTCTCTCCCGACATCCTCCACTTTATTTCTTACTCCTCATCCTTATTTTTCCTATCCTCTTCTCTTGCCTCTTCCTCCCCTATTATTATTCCTCCAGCCCTCGTCATTCTACTGCTTTCCCCTCAGCCAAGTGGGATCGATTCTTTGTGATTTCCCCTACAGCCCCTTACTCTGACAATACCCTTCTCTTCCAACTTTGCCTCCAAAAACATTTAGGCAAAGTTTCCTCTCGCAGTCGTTCTGATTGTTCATACCTTGTCGTAGCTACATCTGAGTCCCAAACCCATGCACCATCTACTCTTACTCTTAATACTTGTAATGGAACTGTTTCTACCTCCCCTGATTACCCTGCCCACAAGTGGTTAGACTGTGGAAATATCCTGCTTTCCTGCATTGTGGCACTACAGTCCGGTCCGACTACACCAACTGTTAGTGTCAGAAATGTTGGCGTTTCAGCCATCCAGCCAAACACTGCCGCTTCACAGCCCGCTACCTTCTATGTGCCTAACCTGGTTATGACCGGTAAAATTGCTCCGCTCAGTCAATCATCCTACGTCTACACCCTCTCTCCCCTAGTCAAATTATTTTTCCATTGAAAATCCAGATACTCCACTTAGCCAATGCCTACCCCTCCTTACTTTACCTGTCGCACCGGGCAATCTAAACGTTCCACCCATCTACTACCACATCCTGTCCTTCACCCACCTCTTCCTCTGCTCGTCGGACATTTATCCCCTCTTCTCCTCCTCTTAAGAAAACCTTTATTTCTCAGACCCAAACCCAACCGAACTCCCTACAAGAACTCTTGAAGACATTCAAAACGGCCTAAACATGACCCAAGAGAATGTTCCGCTCCCTCATTACCCTCTCTCTCTACATTCAAAGTAGTTGTTATCCATCCACCTCGTTCATTCCCCTTGTTCATCTTCCTCCCACTCTCTCGCAACAGACACTATCCTCCCCTTCTCCATGAGCACCATTATACCTTTCCCCATTATAGCTTGGGTACATGGCATTATGGGGAAGGTCATATCTACAGAAGGTAATCTTGGCAATATTAGTGGACTTACAGCGGCCTCCAGAAGGAAAGGTGTCTCATTGTAATAATAATGCCCCAGATTCAACGAGGCAGGCGATTAAATTTGAACAATCCTTGTCTCTATTTTCAAAGCAGACTGGCCTGTCTGCTTTGGAAATAGAAACAGTTCCGGTACACGTATTGAGGGAGGGATAAAGTTGGGCATGACTGGGTTTTCTAGTAAAGTCAGCTAGAGTAGATAATGTTTTGGCTGGAGATTCGAAAGTAAATGTGACACGGCGGGAGCGACCAAGGATGCGAAAGGAAACCTTGCCTACTTGTTTTGGAGGTGTCATTGTAAGAGGAAAGTATTATCAGAGTAAGGGGCTGTTTAGGGGATAAAAAAAATAGATCCAATTTGGCTGGGCTAAACCGAGTACTCAGAAGATTTGCAGAGAAGGGGGGGGGCAGAATGACGAGGCCTTATGAAAGAAGCTAAGCTAAGGATGATAGACTGCAGAGTGAGTCTGGAAGAAATCTAAGACAACAGAGCAAGGAGGCAGGGAAAAACTAAGGAAGACTGGGGATTAAAGTTAAGGTGCTTCACCCCTTTTGCTGAGTAGATGATTTGAAAAATTCGTTGCAAGTCTTATGATTTATTCCATTGTTATATTTACTTTGGGTCCTTTTATAGAAAGTGTATTACCATGCACACGTGGAAGATGTCAAGAGCTCCATCAGGTGTAATTTGCATATAAAATATATAATTCCCTTATTATCCTTAATTAAGTATCTATTTTTTTCTATTTACTTCTATCTCCTTTATTACATCACGGATCAGGGAAATGGTGGAATTAAGATAAATGAGGCTACTTGATAAAGGAACAAGCCTCATTACCCCTATAAATGTACAAAATCTTCATTACAGCTATGCCTGGATTATGTTGGGAAGAGAAATGGTCCACCCCTCAGGGTCCCTATGAGGGGTAAGGGCTAGAAAACTACACAGGGGAATACCGTTCCCGTGGCTCCCCTAGGCCGTTCAGTACGAGCACAAAGTCAGCCTTTTATCCTTTCAACACGGCTCTCACACCTTGGAAAGTAAATAGAACAAGGGGTTGTAGAAGAGCAGAAAAAAGGGAAAGAAGAGAAGACTGTGCAAATCTAGTTGAGTCGAGGGCTGAGGTCCAAGTTAGGGGTGATCCCCAGTATTGGGCCTCAGCTTCCGTCTCCTACCCCCCCCCCCCCCACACACACACACCCCACCCCACGACAACAACGGGCATGTGATTGGGGAGAATGGTTTAATGGTTTAACCAAATGAGCTAGACATCAAAGGTCATATAGCACTGCAGTAACGTATTGTGGTGAAATTAGTGCTTTATTATAATAAAATGTGTTAAATTTCGACGGTCATACAACATTATAAGATAGTATGGTAGAGGAAGGGTTAAAAGGAGGGGGAGTAAATGGCAGAAGATGTAGGTGTAGGAGTGGATGTGGTAGGTGAAGATGAGAGGGAACGTTTAGCTTGCCTAGTGCTATAGGTGAGGCGAGGAGGAGCAGACAAAGGGGAACTTGTAGATATTGTATTATCTTGATTTAGACTGGAAAAGGGATTTGACTCGAAGATGGGTGAAGTAGAGGTGAGAATGTGAGGAGTAGGGAGAAGAGGTACTATGGAAGATTAGAGGTAGTTTGGGTAGAGGGGGAAGAGTGATGCAATGGATAGTATTGGAGTAGGGAGTAAGCGAAAAACCTCGTCGGCGTGTCTGGCCTCTCGTATAATAAGGCCAGATATCTCAGATTCAAACTTGTGGTCAGAACAGTTCCTATAAACTACACTGCGGGAGGCACCACAGTTGGGACAAGCATTATTGAAAGAGTGGGGTTGGGCAGGAATTGGCTTATCGGTGATGTCAACTAGGGTAGATAGTGGGCTTGGGACTCAGATGTAACTGTGACAAGGTAAAGACGATGGGGACAACTGCGGAAGGAAATTTTGCCTACTTGGTTTTGGAGGTATTGTTGGAAGAGTAAGGTGTTGTAGGGAGAATCACAAAGAATCGATCCACTTAGTTGGGATAAACAGTGTATTCAAAAGGTTTGTAGAGGAGCGAGGACAAGAAGAAGAGGGAGTGGTGGAAGGGGGATGGCAATAAGGTTGAAGAGTTGTGATAAGGGAGGAGGAAGTTGGAAATGGACGATTGTGCAGATGGGGTGTCTTTTGAAAGTCAAGTTATATATTGGGTAAATGTTTCGGAATGGGTGAAGTTGGCAGCAAGTCTCGAGGTGGGGGTATAACCGTGATCAAAGCGTCAGGGGTCGGTAAACCAGAAGAGTCAGATTCATGGAGGCTAGTTGATAAAGGAGCAAACCTCAGTGCCCCTAATAAGGGCCATGGTAAGCTTGAAATGCGTGGGGAAGATAAAAAGTCCACCCCTCAGGGTCCCCATGGGGAGTAAAGGCTGGACAAGTACCTAAGGCCGTTCATGACTGGCATAATGTCTTTCTTTTATCTTTTCAGCATGGCTCTATCACCTTAGGAATTGGACTGGGGAAGGAGTTGGGGAAGATGAGGAAAGTGAAAGGAGCAGAAAATGGTTAATGATCGAAACAAATAAATGTGCTAGACATCAAAGGTTATACAGCACTATGGTAAAGTATTGTGGCGAAAAGAGTAAAATTAAGTTCATAATTAGGATAAAATGTGTTAGATACCAAAGGTTATAGAGCGTTATAGGATAGTATGGTAATGAAAAAGATAAAGAGGGGGTGTAAATGAAGTAAAGTGGAGATTAGTAAATGAGGCAAGGGTTAAGGGTGTAGGGCAATCGGATGAAATGAATGAAATGAAATAGGCACATTGTTTAAGGAAAACTAGCATATGAGTCATTATGAAACAATCAACGGGTAGTACGGGTAGAGATAGTTATTGGAGAAGTAGGAGGAGAAGAATTCGGGGAATGAGACACGAGGACTGGGGAAAGCTGTGAAGTATCAGGAAGAATGTCAGAAGAGGAGATATCCGCATGACACTGATGCGACAGAAGGGATTCACGTGAGCATCCAGGTGGCAGCGGTAAGGATAATGGGGAACGAAGAGGGAATGGTGCACATGGAAGAGTAGATGATGGGGTATGCTGGGAGAGAGTGGGCGAAAAAGGGATAGGGGAGGAGGAGGGATATCGGCATATACTTTCAGTGTAGAGCGAACAGGAATATAAAGGTTTTCTTGTGAGGAGAAGAGGGGATAAATGTTTGTGCGGCATAGGAAGAGGAGTGTGTAGGAGAGGATATGGTAGGCGAAGATGGAGTGAAACGTTTAGGTTGTTTGGTGCGACAGTTAAGTGAGGAGGAGGATGATTAGGCATCGGAGAATTGGTAGAATGGTTAAAAGCGAAATAAATGTGCCAGACATCTAAGGTCATATAGCACTATAGGAAGGTATAGTAAAGGGTGGTGTCAGGTGATAGTTGCTATGCTCAACTATCTAGAGTAATGATGGAAAGTTGAAGATGGGTAAGGGGGTTGATGAGGGAAAGGGTTATGGTGGTTTAGGTAAGGGAATTAGACCAAGTGAAGGATATTTATGAGTAGGAGATCTATATCTTAGTTATTTTATGAGTGAAAGCGACGGTACGTGTAGGGGAATCTGGGGGGGGGAGCTAGGGGGTGTTGTGACATGAGTGATTCCCGTGTGTATCCGGGAGGGAGTGGAAAGGATAGAGGGGATGGAGGGAATGAGAATGTGTGCATAGTTGGAGTTGAAGGGGTGGGTTGTGTCGGGAGGGAGTAGGAGGAAGTGGTATGGGGGAATATTACTGGTAGGAGGATGGATATCGGAAGGATGGATAGTTGGAGTTGAAGAGGATGTGTTGTCTTGGTAGGGATTAGGAGGAAGGGGTGTAGGGGTGCTATGAGTAAGAGGGGGATGGATTTCAGGAGGATGGATATCGGTGGTGGACGGAATTGAGGGGGTTAGGTTATGTTGAGAGGGAGTAGGAGGAAGGGGTGTAGGGGGAATATGAGAAGGGGGGGTATGGATATCAGCAATCACTTCAAGTGTGGAGGGAGCATGAGTTATGGAATTTTGTGTCTAAAGCATATAACTTTGGGTGTCTTCCATAGTTTTTGCAGTGGAGTTGGTTGGAGAGTTTTGTGGGACAAAGGTTTTCTTTTGAGGGGGGAAGAGGAGACTGGTGTCTGAGGAGTAAAGGTAAAGGTAGGTGGAGGTGAGTGTGCTGTAGGGGAAGAAGGGGTGGAACGTTTAGTCTGTCTACTGCGGGTAGTGTGGGGAGGGAGAGGGGATGGTGTTGGGGCTGTAGTTGAGATTAGAGCTGTGGTTGAGATTGGGGTGTCTAGATTTAGAGTGGCAAAAGAATTTGACTGGGGGCGGTTGAATGTAGAAGTGGAATCTTGAGGTGGAAGGGGAGGGGCAGAGCAAGCGACATTACCCTCCCAACTTCCTCAAATTCATAATGAATGAAGAAGGTTGTAAGGGTAGAGTTGATGAATTTGAGGAAGTTGGGAGGGTAGGAATGTCTTCTGGAGATCGAGTCTCTGCTTGGGTGGGTAATGCACTAATAGGCACTGAGATGTGAGAAGTAGTTTCAGTGTTCGGAGTCGTGGTCAAAGGAGAGCCTGGGGTCGGGGAGCCGGTGGGGCTATTAGATGAAGGGGCAAGCCTCATTGCCCCTAATAGGGGTATTACATCTTCATTTCTGGCCCTGGGAAGCTTTGATTATGTAAAGGGACATAAACAGTCCACCCCCAGTACCCTGTATGGGGTAAGGGCTAGACAATTAAATCAGGGGAGTACCGTGCCCATGGTTCCCGCAAGCCGTTCAGGACTGGTACAAGCTCAGCCTTTCATCCTTTCAGCACGGCTCTTGCACCTTATGAAGTTGATAGTAGAAGGGGTTGGAGAAGGGACGGAAACAAAAAGCTGGAAGGGGGAAAGACCATGCAAAATTAGTTAAGTCGAGGGCTGAGGCCCTAGGCGGGGGAGATCTCAGTTTCCGTCTCCTAAGCCCCCCCACGAAAACAACGGGCAAGGGATTGGGGGGGGGGGGGGTATGCTGGGAGGGAGTTGGAGTAGGTGGTGTACGGGTATGAGTAGGAGGAGGATGAGTGTCGGGAGGATGGATATCGGAGGTAGTTGGTGTTGCGCTGGGAAGGAGTAGGAGGAAGAGGTTTAGGGGGGGATAGGAGTAGGAGGAGGATGGATATCGGCAGTCACTTCGAGTGTGGAGGGAGCATGAATTGTGAAAATCTGTCTCTCAAGCATATAGCTTTGAATATCTTCTATGGTTTCTCCAGTGTAATTGGCTGGAGAGCCTTGTGAGACAACGGTTTTCTTATGAAGAGGGGAAGAGGAGACTGATATCTGAGGAATAAAGTTAAAGGTAGGTGAGGGGGCTGGGAGAAGGAGTGGAACGTTTAGTCTGTCTGCTGCGGGTAGGAAGAGGGGACGGTGTTTAGGCAGTTGAGATTGGATTGTCTGGATTTAACGTGGCAAAAGAATTTGACTGGGGAAGGTAGGAGTTAGAAGTGGACGTAGGAAAGTAAGTAGATATAGGGGAGGGTGTAGGAAAATCCTGGGTTGGAGGGGGAGGGGCAGAGCGAGCGACATTACTATAGTAGGGAGTACGAGAGAAACCTAGTTGGCGTGCTTCATGTCTGGCTTCACGCAGAGTGAGACCATTTTTGTATTTGAGTTGGTACCTCAGACTAACACTTGTAACTGTAAAATACATTAAGGGGGCCACCGCAGTTTGGTCGGTTATGATCGATATCCATTGGGCAGCTTGCTGGGGAGATAGAGAGAGTTCCAGTACAAGTATTAAAAGTTGGATGAGGTTCTGCAGGAAAGGGGTTGCCAGAGAAATGAGTTAGATTTGATAATGCTACAGCTTCAGTTTCAGATGTAACTGTAACGAGACGGGAACGATCGGGTCGGGTACGGACGGGGACTCTGCCCACTTGCTCTTGGAGACATTGTTGAAAGAGCAGTGTTGCCTGAGTAAGGAGCTGTAGGGGGGTGGGGGGTCACGAAAAATCGCTCCCATTTGTCTGGGCTAAATAGAGTAGTTAAGATATTGGTAGAGTAGTGGGCAGTAGAAGGACGGGGACGTGTGGAAGAGGGAGTATTGTTGAGGGGGGTAGTATTACAGAGATGGAGAATAAAGCTGTAAGGTAGTAATAAGGGAAGATGAGGTGATTGGTGAAGAAGGCTGTGGGGGTAGAATTGAGGAAGTTGGGAGAGTAGGAGTCTCGATAATGCACTAGTAGGCACTGAAGAGTGGGTAGTAGCTGTAGTGTTCTGAGTCGTGGTCAAAGGAGAGCCTGGGGTCGGGAAGCAAGGAGAGTTTAAATTGGTGGGGCTATTCGATGAAAGGGCAAGCCTTATTGCCACTAATATGGGTATTACTTCTTCATTACTGGTCATGGGAAGCCTTGGCTATGCTGGGGGAATAAGCAGTCCACCCCTCAGGGTCCCCTTGAGGGTTAAGGGATAAACAACAAAACAGGGGAATACTGTGCCCATGGTTCCCTCAGGCCATTCAGGAATGGCACAAAGTCAGCCTTTCAGCCTTTCAGCACGGCTCTTACACCTTAAGTAGATAGCAGAAGGGGTTGGAGAAGGGGCGGAAACGAAAGAGCTGGAGGGAGAAAAGACCATGTAAAGTTAGTTGAGTCGAGGGCTGAGGCCCTAGGCAGGGGAGATCCCTGCATTGGGTCTAAGTCTCCGTCTCCTAAGCCTCCCCACAACAACAACGGGCAAGGGATTGAGGAAGGAGGTTTGGAGAGAGGAAGGGATGCATTCTGAGTAATTACCTGGGTGGCTGGTTCTGAATGAATAGAGTTGCCATTGAACAACGAAGAGGAAGTATTAGTACCAGTGATCTTGGCCGTGGTCAAAGGAGAGGCAGGGGTTGGGAAACCAGTGAGATCAAATTTAGATAGGCTAGTTGATGCAGGGGCAAGCCTTAATGCCCATAATAATGCAAAAAAAAATCTTTATTGGCCATGCCAAGCCTGAAATAAGTGGGGGAAGAAAGACTACACCTCATGGTCCTTATAGGGGTCCTTAAAAGAGGCATTTCATGACTGACGCAAAGCCAGCCTTTCATCCTTTCAGCACAGCTTGCACACTTTAGGAAGTGAACACAAGGAGATGAAGAAGAGAAGGAAAAGGAAAGGGGAAGAATGATGGAATGTAAATACATATGATGGAAGTTCATCCAAAATGCAGCAATATCCTTTACCCTGTAACCAATCATATATTTGCAATGAGTATTTCTAGGTTCATGATTAATGAAACAAGCTCAAACAAAATATTATGACAATATTTTATTACATATATTCACATAAGAAGAGACTATCATATATTCAATATAAACATTTGCAATCTTATAACATATTACTTTAAATAAGGCATGCTGATAAAACCTGAAAATAAATATTCAGTCACATATCACCACAACTGAAACCGTCAAATTTATAAAGCAAACGTATACAACCGGGTAAATACTCAGTTTTTCTATGAAAAAAAAAAATCAATAAAGAAAAAAAAATAATAATAACAATCTGTCAATCTACACTCACAAATGACTGTACTGAGTTGCACAATGACCTGCAAGAATAAGAAGGGTTTACAGATACTAGATTTTCATAATTTTCCCCCGTGAACTGGAAGCTGCATAACAAGTATTTATTTGTGCTAGAAGGAGTTCAGTAGCACAATCATAACATTTTTTTCTCTGCATCACAGAATTTCAAGAACAAATTTGAATAGGCTGTAAAAAAGTCTGTAAGTCTACACGCATAAATATATATCTATATATATCAATATGTATAGGTGAATAGGTTGGTAGACTTACTATGCACCACTCCTATAGTACACTTACATTATGTACACCAAAATATATTATTATACATTATACACATTTACTGCTAAATCAATTATGAAAAAAACAAGCTGATGGTATAGCATCCAATACTGCAACTTAAGACAACAGACATCCATACCATGCAATCTTTGAATATAAGTAACAGCTCAAAAGTAAAAAGAAAGTCTCCAGACTCCAGAAAGAAGATGCCTATTGTTAAAAAGACACAATGCAGTTTTAGCTACAATAATGAGCAAGTGGCAGATGGTGTAAATCATTACAAAATTCAAAAATATAACATATGTCTATAAAACTGATGTTTCACAAATATATCTATTTATGTACAGACTATAAGAAAGTGGGCTGAAGAATAAGACCTCTTCACAGATCAACCACCCAAACACACACGCTATACCTCTTTACAACCAATAATTATCCATATATAACTACATAACACACAGGTGCCGTAGGTAAGTGTTCCATGTCAGCGTGCTTCAGTGTGATGTGTGCAAGTGTCATATAGTAATAATAACATAGAATATTACTTAGGAAATAAGAAATATAGCACAAACTAGACTAGGACTTGAAAAGAATCTAAAAATAGTAGTTCTCCTTGCAATGCAATTGCAACAATTCTTTCCAATGATGTTCATCTTTATTGCAAATTATATTTTCAGTCAGGTATTTTCTTAACTAAAGGATCACCACTGTTTCCAATGTCAGTAAGTAAATATATTAAGTAATAGTTTCAATATCACTAAAATGTGCAATCAATATAAGTTTGCAATGTTACATGATCTTTTTGAAAATAATGTCATTCTTATTTTCATCCCAAGATATCAATTAAAAATTGAAAGAAGGCAGTAATAATAACTATGGGATAGATTAAAGACAGTAACTACAATAAAACAGAAAAAGGCCATTTTCTCATGTACTAATAACAAAACTTCCAAACTCAAATGATAGTGTAAAATTCATCCATTTCAGGACTTGAATAGGTGGAAACACCTGCATGAAAAAAATGACAAGAATGAAATCTGGACTCAGAACTTTTTCAAGCAAAGCATTTGCACATTTTATCTCTTCCGGCTTGCTTTCATTCCACAGGTTATCAGCACTAGGAAAATGGTACCAATAATGACTAATCATCTCTGATCTTGTAGTATTCTATACAAACAATCATATAAATAGTAGCTGCTACATCCAGAAATGATAAAACATCTTGAAATGACAAATTCATAAAGGACACTGTAACTTTGGTAAATAACCAAATGTAATATTTCCGGCTGCTATTATGAAAAAGGAGCTTGTTGGGAAGCTCATCTACTTATACATATTCAGTCTCCCGTATTAGAATAGATTTATCATCAGAGGATGCAACATTCTCCATACAGCAGAAATATTACAAGTTGGCTTTATAGCAGCAAGGCTATTATGACTTCAACAAAAGAACTATAAAAGGACAATGAATTAAGGCACTCACTCTTGTTTAAACAAGCCTGTTATCAGACTTGGCATTCAACTTTCACAATCCTTGCAGAAAAGGAAAAATACTGGCAGTTGCCTTGGAACATGGTATAATGACAGAATATTGAAAACTCTACTCTTAATCTAAATAAAAGTATGTACATATATTAAAACATAATGTTTGGAATTACCAGAAATGTTTGGATTCCAAATTCACTGGCAGCAGGACAAGCTACAATGAGCATAACAAAATATAGGTTCTTGTATTGCTCACCTCAAAACCTTCCATTCACAACACGTTCTGCTGATTTTTATGAACTGTTATTTAAGATTTGTTTACATATGTCCAGAAATCTCTCTTCATGTAGCAATCAAGTCCCAAATACTTCAAACAACAGACCACAAGAAATTATCACACATGTCTTTGGTTTAATGCCCTATCTTCCATAATCCAGGCTGAGGATGCAAAATGTTTGCACTAAATGCCTAGAGTACAAGTAACATTACTTTGTATGATATCATGGAATTTAGAGCTTTAGTGTTAGTGGACAAAATCAATTACCAACAATTCCTACGGTGTATGAAGAAGAAACTCTACAGAAATTTATGTATGTTGATTACAGTGAAATAAAAGCTTGTTGCTACTCGGTTTATAGAATTTCCAAGACACCTCATTTACAGTGCCATCCCAAACCCAAAATCTTACATCAAATAAGCAATTATATTGTAACGTGTTTCATAATCTGGAGCACCAGTTCAGGTAGCTATCATGGCCTAAACTCAAAAAAATTTATGTCACCATTGGCACTTGGTAGTGCATAGTAATTCATATCGAAAATATGTGTCCATATATATATACAGCACAAGTAGTTTTATGATCCTTGTCCCTGAATTGTGTATTGCTTCTCAATGACAAATATACTGTGAAAGTACTGTATACTACAAAAGATGTTTGGCACTAACTATCTGAATGTATTTATCAATCCTTCCTTGGTGCCACCAGTGGCAAAGTGTTCTCAAAATGCCAAAACCTCAATAGGAATCATGATATCAGTGGTATTAATTTCTTTACAAGTCAACTCATTCTCAGACTGTGTTACTATGCTCTAGCCTCAGCCCATTCTTTACCATTCCTTCACCCAAATTATAAGCAGTAGCTTGTCCATTTTGGTAATTTATCATCCACTGTCAAAACCTTTTGGAATACTCTCATGATGAAATTGCACCAAAAAGGATTTACACAGCCCTATTTGGAAGTATGATGTTTTTCTACTGAAGCCCTATCAACCTCTACCAAACATGCACAATCCTGAGCATTAAATAAACCATTAATATGCTAGAAGTCTTAAAAGAAATGTAAGCAATTTCATTATTTTTTTCTTTGCAAATTGACTGATCATCTGACTTTAAAGATTTTATGACCGCTTACGTACCATAATGATAAACTATTAACTATTGCTGGCTTTCTAATGAACATTAAACAGCAACTCATCTTAATCCAATGATCTGAATTGATTTCCATACCGTGAGCAAGTCATGCTAAACAAACGTTAAAATACATTACTAATGTATCACAAGCTTAAACATCATTAAATTTCTGTAATGCTTCCCGTAGCCGGTCAGTTACCTGTAAAGAACAGAAAAACAGAAATATAATTTTTTTTTTTCCTTAATGCAGGAACAACACATAATCTAAATGCCCTTCATTACTAACCCTTTCTAATGAAAAAGTTCCACTAATGTGTAATGTAAAACAAGCAAACACACACACACACACACCTAAGCACACGTACACACACCACACAAATGCGCACACACGCACACGCACACACACACCACACACACACAACACACACACACACACACACGCGCACACACACGCGCGCACACACGCGCACACACACGCGCGCACACACACACAAACACACACAAAGATATGGGGAACTATTCCTTTCCTTTGGAATCACAATTTTTATCTTTTTTTTATATCATCTTAGAAACAAATCCAAAGACCCACCTTTTGATAAAAGTTGATTTGTTCAGTGAGGAAAGAAGTCATTGCCTTCTTGAAGTCCCTGGTGCGTTCATCATGGAAATGTGCTACTTCTGCATGAAGGGCGTACGCAACTGTGTCAGAGCGCTTAATCATGGGAGGAACCTGGTCATAGTCCAACCTTCCTTCACTAGCCTCCTTCTCCACTTGTCTCCTTTTTGCTATTGCTCCCTGATAAGAAATAAGTTTTTACTGGGTAATAATTATCTCAACAATTTTGTTCAAAATAAATCTTTAAAGAATATTTCATTAATTCCTTGTGAGAAATTTTCTTAACCAAAATAAAGACAATGCTGACAGAAAACTTCAAACAAAGGCTTCAAGCAAACCGTTCCTAGGAGGGGGGGACACTTGGTCAAAAATCAATCCATTGAATTCTGTTGCTTCACGGCAATCACATGGACCAAATTACAAGCATTAGACTTACATAAGGGGCCTCTCTGCTAGGTGTGCTGCATTTTGACCAGATACCCACCAATACTCAGGTGTGATAACAAGACTCTATGCCTCCCCTTTGCAATGGCATTTTCTCTTTTTATGCAGGAAATTTATGCCTCTCCTTTACAATGATTTTCTCTTTTCATGCAGAAGTGGTTATAACTTTTTATCCTTTTTCAATGTCCGCATTTGCCTATTGATTTGCTTTATCCAGATAAGCTGTTTTCCTTGTACAGACTCCATATTATCCCTCTAAATAGTTAATAACTCAGTCAAAAAAAGTAACATTTCATTATCTGCATCATTTTAATTTTTTGTGTAATATTAAATTTTTTGTAATATAACCTGTGCCATCAGTCATGGTGGCTAGGAATAAAATGCTGATTATGGAAATGGTGTCCTTGTTGGAGCTGGCACTCTTCTGGTCAAAACAGATAGTCTGCTTAGAAAAATTAATTCATTTGAAATATCTATCTATTTTTTCCCATTAACCCACTACCGCCGGTATATTTTGAAGTCGAAAATAAAAGTTCCTGGGCGTCTCATATGTGGCACATCTGTCATAAATATGTTAAGGCCATTCTATACTTATTCAAAAAGAAATCTAAAAATTTGAAGATTCCTGCTCCAAAGAATTAAATTGCTCAAATTCAAATCTGAATTTCTATGTGAACTGTGGAAATGGCTCATAATCTAACACTATTTTACCTCAATTCTAATATTTTCAGAGGGGTACCATCTCCCCTTGGGGAATTAGATTAAAAAAAATATATATATATAACAAAAAGATTTTTATGCTCTATGATACACCACAGTGGTATCTCAAGTTCTTATTTTTTAAGCAAGCCTTAAGCACCAATTTTCTTGTTTCATCTTATGCAATCTTTATCTGATTTTGAGTAGTAGCAAAAATGAAACTGACATTTTAACCCCCTGATTGCTCTCTTCCTAATAGCTTCCTGCTCCCGACGATGGGATTGTTCACAAGCCAGAACTTGCAGCAAAAAACTCCATCCCTGACATTTTTTTTTTTAACTGTGCCAACATTTATTTTCACAAACAATTACATCTCTTAGTATGCTTCCAGCAAACAAAGTTGACTATGGCATCACTACATGCAATCTGCATTTATGGTAGATATTTTCCTTGTTACAAATTCACATCATCTACAATACATTGGATTAAGGAATTTATACATCATCCCAAATGTTTTCTTAGATCTGTTTCCCTAATATACAAATATCTATATTTTTGTTTTACATCATACAATCTTTGCATAATACTTTTATGTCTAGTTATGACCACAATTATAAGAAATAATGTATAAATGTTCATCCTACAGATTCCAAATTAATAAGGTTTATTCAGATAATTACTCCAGAGAGATTACAAACCTTGGTAACTGAGATGACACTTGGAAATCCATCTATCAGACCCTTGTACTCGAACAGAAGATTACACAAAGGATCCCAATCATGCTTTGGTTCTTCCTCAAATACTGTGCCTATATCTGCATAAGCCTCACTGACATGATGGATGGCTTCAGTCAGTCCTGGAGCACCTGCAAAGACAAAGTAAATATGCCTCTTTTTCATACTGACTTACCTAATATGTGTATATCAGTGTAATACTTTATGATCATATTTCTATTACGAACATGGTAACCATTAGCAACACTGTGATTTATATTTTACCAAAACTAAAATCTATTTAGACCCCTATTCACTTGACTATTTCAAAATGAAATCCAAGAATCTCTTATAAAAATTCAAATAAACAGTGAAATAATATGTTGTGATCCATAATTCACTTCAATAATTAAAATCTATTGGTGTTATGTTACAAAAATAAAATAGTGTCATATTTCAACCCAAATATTGATTCTCAATGCATTTATGCAAAATGAAATCAGCCTAACATTTTGCCCAACCCATAATTCTTACTGAAATAAAAATGCAACAACTAATACATAAACAGACCATATAAACTCAAGTCAATCAAAACTAGAAACACAAAAAGTTCTTACAGTTAGATGGATCTGTGTCAAATGCTCGACTAAGCTTGGAGAATGCATGTGAAACCTTGTTATATTCTCTCTTATAAGCTGTCTGATGCTTTTTGGCTTGGTCCAAGCAAGTGTTCTGTAGTAACTTCACAGCCTCATCCATATTGGAGAAGAAGCGAGTGTACCCTTCTAATTTGGCTTCCCTGTGGAGAGAGAACATATATCATTACAAAGGCACAAATCAACTATCTAATACATATCACAATGTCTCTGGATAAACTAGGAAGTTTGGTTGTTGGATAAAGACACTGCACTATATTGGAAGAATTGGTAGCAGTAACTGTAGTCACTCAGCAATACTTACGTCTGGATCATGTCCAAAGGTTGATCTGATCGCTCAATGGCCAGGTAGAAGTTTGCTCCAACCAATTTGTCATTTTCAGCTTTTCGCTTGCCAGTTTTCCATAATTTCTCATCATTTGGACAGGTTACAAAATGGTGGAATACCTCACACTGGGCTACTACTGGGTGACGACAAATTCGATCTATCCAAGACTGCAACATTGTCATTCTGTATTCAATTAGATCTTCCTCAAATCGACCTGCAATCAAGAGAAAAATACCAATTAGCTATTTATCTGTAACACTAAGACTAATATCAAGAAATGGGACTAATCTCTTTAGTTCGCTGAGGCAAGTCTATACTTAAAGGTGTATTTAATCTGATCTCAACATTAATGCAAAAGTGGCATGACTAACATTCTACATTACAATCAAAAGATG
The DNA here is from genome assembly GCF_003789085.1 of Penaeus vannamei. Taxonomy (NCBI): domain Eukaryota; kingdom Metazoa; phylum Arthropoda; class Malacostraca; order Decapoda; family Penaeidae; genus Penaeus; species Penaeus vannamei. Next base: position 842,970 of record NW_020871663.1, on the reverse strand, counting down.
ATGTCTAGCATAAAAGTTACTTCTAAACAGCAAAAGCTAAGAGCACCAAGGGAAAAGGGAGCAACAAAGTTGCCATCACATTTTATGGAATTACAGATTCATATTAGTATTTTCGTGGTAAGAGAAGTAAATTTTTTATATTTACGTTAAGCTTTTACTACACTTAATCAACTAGCTTTAGGGGCTATGTATCCCTTTGTGTCATTTAACATCTTGGGACACCGGTGGTATGAATGAAGGGGCACCACTGAGAGGGTTGAGAGAAGACCATAAGGTAAACCATCAGAAAGGTCAAGGAAACACTACTAGAAAGCCAGAAGGGCCACTGAAAGAGCAGGTACTAATGGAAAGACTGAAGGGCTGCACTTTAGACCAGTACCTAGGTTCTCAAGCGACCTTCATCCAGCTCAACAAAAATCTCTTTACACTTTATCAAAACAATTCATAAATACAACTCAATAACAAGATCAGAGAAACAAACTGCAAAAATAAAGTGTCAAATTTCATTAAACAATCAAGTGTTGGTATCAACTTACAATAAAACTGTGATTATTAAATTCTTTTTTTTTCTGAATCAAATAAAATATGAAGCATGTAACAAAATGAAGACAACTCTACCATAAACATGTAAAATACTTAAAAAGAATTAAGACAGACACCTGCATTTCACAGAAGGGATTCAGAATCCTATGCACTAATGCTGCCCAAATTTAGAAAATGAGAATGAATATCTTCACAGTGCTATAGATGTATCTGACATATATACATGTACTTCTGAGAAGATATGACAAACTGAGCAAATACTTCTCTTGCACTGAGAAAATATCTATTCTCTGTAAGGCTTCTTTCTACATTAATTATTCCCAATATACACTTTTTAACTTAACTTTGTCCTTACCTGATATCTGTTTTTCTGGAAGTGGTGGTATTGGTATGAGAGGGAACTTCTCACTCAGTCGAGCTTGTATCCAGTCAAAATGTTTGTACCTCCTTGAAACTGATGTTGAAGAAAACTGGAAAATAAATGTATAGATGTTGAAAATTACTAAAATTATACTTACTACTATCATACTCTGTGGCAATATTTCACAAGATGTGGAGAAAAAAAAAAAAAAAAAAAAAAAAGTTTCACCAAATTATCACATTTAATAAAAATTATATATCACACAAACCAATATCACAAAAAGGAGAGTTAGACTACTTAAGAACATTCATTGTAATAATAATTCCTTACATATCACAGATGATTGTCATATGAAAGAAATATCCTTGCAAGTCTGTCCCAACACAAAGTGGATTTAACTTACTTTGACCTAGATTTGGTGATTTTTGACCCAATGCCTTTATGAATTTGTTTTAACCACATGTGTCTTATAACATTATATTATCAGCTGTTTGAAATTATTAAGTGTACACCATTTCTTAGCACAATGTTTTATATCTTTTGCTTTGCTGGATGGGAATACTACTGTAAGACTTTCTAGTTAAAATGTAACTACTCTTGGGAAGAATAGCAGTGCAAACTAAATACACTAACAAATATTATCTATAAATAAAATGAAACAAAAAGGAAGAACACCTTGTCTAATCATATTTATAGCTAAAGCAATATAATGTTTATGTAGTGAGAAATAACATCAACCACAAATTTTACTATATAAATTGCTTGAGCAATAATGTCATCTGAAAATAATTCATGTATCACTCTTTAAAATCTTAATAAGAGAGAAAACATGGGAAATTTATACTCACTGATGGCATA
>NW_020871663.1:823708-833708 GCF_003789085.1 Penaeus vannamei | reverse complement strand
CGAATGTGTGTATGTATATATGAATGTATGTATGTATGTATGTATATATATGTATGCATGTATATGTGAATGTATGCAAGTATATGTTTATGTATGTATGTGTATGTATGTATGTATATGCATAAGCATGTAAATGTGTATGTATGTGTATGTATGTATGTATATGCATAAGCATGTAAATGTGTATGTATGTATGTATGGATGGATGTGTGTGTGTGTATGATTATCACTATGTATATGTATATGTATGTTTGTATTTGTGTATGCATAAGTGTGTATATATAAATATGTATGTATGTATATAAATATGTATGTATACAAATATGCATGTATGTATGTGCATATGTATGTATGTATGTATGTATGTATGTATGTATGTATGTATGTATGTATGTATGTATGTATATATGTATGGATGGATGTATGTATGTGTGTGCATTTATATATATATGTGTATATATGTGTGTGTATGTATGAATATGTATGTATGTATGTATGATGTATGTATGTATGTATGTATGTATGTATGTATGTATGTATGTAAATGTGTATATATGATTCGAGAGAGAGAGAGAGAGAGAGAGAGAGAGAGAGAGAGAGAGAGAGAGAGAGAGAGAGAGAGAGAGAGAGAGAGAGAGAGAGAGAGAGAGAGAGAGAGAGAGAGAGAGAGAGAGAGAGAGAGAGAGAGAGAGAGAGAGAGAGGGGGGGGGGGGGGGTAGTAGATGATGTAAGCACAAATACACACATGTACAAGCATAGAAATAAATACTAAACATCACATGAATAAGCCTACCTGTTGTGACACAGGTCTTTTTTGAGTCTCCGCATTGTAACCAACATTAGAAGCTGTGTTTGCATTCCAGCCTACGCCTTCGCCTCCACCTCCACCTCCAGTTCCAGCACCAACGTTAGACCAATTGTCTGCCCATTCACCTGTGTTTGCATACTCTGTTGGCAGTGGTGGTGGAGGCATGGAAGGAGGTGCAGTTGTCACCTCCTGAAATGAGATGGGAAAAAAATTACACAGTCATAATAAGGATATCAATATTCGCATATCTAAAAACCGTCTAGCCTGAGGTCGTATCAACTGACTTATTGCAATCATGAAAATCTGAAAAGTTTCCACAGTCTAATTTTCTGGAGAATTCATGGGAATGTATGAAAGGCATAACAAAATAACAATTTAACTGGAGTAGTGCAACTGATGGATATATCTTTTACATACTGTTACACTGTGAATTTATTTTCATTCTATTATCTATCCTTCTTTTATGTTTTGGGGGATTGACTGAACTTTATCATAAAGAAAATAATTCTTGTAGTATGTACAATAAGTACTGTTATTTACTTGGTTTGCATGGGATATTTCTTTTGGCCTAACTAGGTTTAGCTGGACATGTTTCAATTACTCTCATAGCTTAATCAAAAACTTTATGCAAATTAAATGATGGTTGTTTCTGCACATCACAGCATGAGCAAAAAGGCTTAAGGGGACTGCCTGAACGAGTAAATTTTTTTGGATCAAATTGAGTTAGCTAGCGTATAGTATAGGCACATGGATGAGGAAACTACCAAACGAGTATGAAAGCCCTGCTATGGTTAGTTTCTGGACAGCGAACACAAGACCCGCTAAACACCTGGGCAGGTACGCTGCTAATGAGTGCCCAGGTACACCTATGTGGATTTTTGCTTATTGCAATTGTGCATGACATTGCCCGTAGATATGAGTTTGTGAATCTTCGAGGAACAATTTTATACCAGTATCAGATAAATACTATGTCACAGTAATTTATGATGATGAAGTTACGAAAATTAGTTTTTGAAATATACCTAAAGTTTTGAAAATAGCTGTATAAGTAAGGATTAAAATATTTCTGATAGACTTCGCTAAACGGTCAGTACAATACAGCATTGGTAAATTTGATTTGATTTGAAATTGGTCATTAGCACTGTAAAAGGCAATTCAAAACAAAGTATGCCTACAAGTCGGAAATTTGAACTTCAGAGATATAAGCGAGATACCGATTATTTCATACTGAAGATGATAGTACACTGTAATACCTACTCTGAAATAAAAATTATATGGAATTTTGAACTCGTTTGTGTGCACAGTCTTCGTCTAGTGTTGTAAAAGCTATGGCATCTGTTTCGTGCATTTCCAATAAAAATTATGTTTAGACGTTACCGTAGGTCTTAGGTACAATAAATTTGCAAATATCCAACCACATCTAAGCATCTGCATGATTTTAAGCACTTCTTAGTAAATATGATGGGTGCAAATGGCTAATCAACAACTCTACACTCATTTCCCTTTGCAATCTGTTAATAATGACAATTATCAAAAATTATAAACATCCAGTGATCCCCCCACCCCCCAGGCTAGGATAGATCTAACACAAGAATTTTTTGTGGATTGTTCAGGAAAAAAAAAATGTGGGTGTGATGATGTACTGTAGAAGAAGAAGAAAAAAAAAAAATCAATTTTTAAAAACTTTTTTGGGGGTGAGAGGTCAAAATCATAAGTGAAACCAAGCGCAATTCTATACTCTATATTATGTAAAAAGAATGAATGAGTTATCTCCAACCGATTTTTTTTTTGATGATGAAATGAGTATGGAAAGGTGGTCAATTCCCCAGGATGGTCCCCTCAAGCCACTCTCAAAAGCTAAACAAAATATCTCAACAGTCCCCACAATGCAAAGATGCATAAGAGACCAAATGACGTTGGGACTTACCTCCACATATGCTGCAGGGAAGAGTCCAGTTTGTCCCTGAGAATTGGTACCTTCCCACCATCCTTCCCCCACATCCTGCCGTAAAACTGCAAGGATTTCCCCCTCCTTGATACTGAGTTCTCCTGTGCCAGGCTGTGCATCAAAGTCGTACAAAGCCCGTGCCTGTATTGGAAAATGAATTATTAGGTACATGACAGAGCTGCACAAACATTTCCGAAGGGATTTTACAAGCTATTGTGATGATACAAGCTAAATGTCTTGTCTACTTCTTATGCATATACTTTTATGCCTATGTGTTTGTGTTACTCACACACATACACTTGTGATAATACAAGGAGCCTACATGCACCAATTTCACCAATAATTATGACCCATAAAACTAAACACACATTCACACATAAAAATGCATATAACATTATCTTTAAAAAATATCTTTTGACTTTAAAGACAATAAATAAACAATTAAGTAAATAAATCATACAGAAATTAGATAAATAAAGACAAAAGAATGACACAATGGATAAAAACAGCAAATAAAATACTAAAAACACCCATAACATTTCCTAATTCCTTCATGTGTAAGGCTAAGAGTGAGGACAAGCTAGGCCTATGGATAAGGGAACATAGGGAATCTCCTGAAAGAGGAACTAATCTCTTGGGAGAACTGAAGGGAGTTACTTGAATAAGGTTTAAACACCTCACTCACCACATATAACAAAGGCTCAGCTTAGCTGGTTCATCACAGTCAATGGTCATCTGTCAAGAGCAATTCATGGATACTAAGCTTATTTCATCAATCAAGGTTCAGTCACATGAGCATTTTCATCACCAACAAATCTTGTAATGCTGGTCACACAGTGATAAAACCATCACCCAAAGGCATAATTTCTGTGAGCAAACATGGTGAGCACTACTAGAGGACAGATAGTTCATTGCCAAACTGCACTGCCCACTATTTCACAAATATGCCACAAAAAGAGAAGAGGCAGATGTGGGTGCACTATGGGTTAGCAAGAAGTTGTAAATAAAGATGGTGGAGCATCCACAGTCAAATTAAGTTTGGTACATGGAAAATCACTCTAAAAATAATTAATATTGCTTTGTATTTAACATACAAAATTATTAAATGTTTTGCAATGGATGTGATTGGTAATATTAAAAATGTACACCCAATAAATATGTTTTTGTTACAGTACAGTTCCTCTGTTGTTTGTTTGCATACTCATATCTGAACAATGCTCATCATGCGCTAAAAAACAGTCCATGGATATGGGTATCCTTGGGCAAACAAGGAGTCCGCACCTGTTATACGGCATTTGTTGTTGATAAAACACTTGTGTGACCACCCCTTTCCATAGCTAATCACAGTTATGTACAATAATGCAATTATTATGACAGTTACAACTGAGACCTGTATGTTTTAATCCATAAAAAAATCAAACATATAATCTGAAAGACACTAATGAGGGCCTCAGAACATTTCTTTTGCAAGAAAAGACTGCTAAAAAATTCAATTCAGCTCCTTGTTTTTTACACATGATTTGCATTTACATGATCAGTTACTGAGTAAAGTAGAAAGCACTACACTTTAAAATATCAAACATATTAAACTTGGTAAAAATTCAAGTAGAAGATTTATGGGGGGGGAAAAAAAAAAAAAAAAAAAAAAAATCTGCTACAAGTGACTAACTGCAACATAGCCATATCTTCAGTCATTTTGTGATTAACACCAGAGACAGTCTTCTTATAATGGGTACTCTAGTTCACAGTTAACCATTTCCGGAAAAAAAAGATGAAGCTACTCTGACAGACAGAAAGAAAGACTGAAGAAAGATTTAGAAGCACATTAAAAAAAACAAAAAAGAGAGAGAAAAAAACACACAAGTTCAAAATCACGTAATCCCTTATATTGCCTTTGTACAGTGTATTATGAATTCTCTACAAACTGTTTTTGAAGAAATGAAAAACTATTCTCCCTTATTTACTATTTTCAATCAATTTAGTATGCACACCCATCCTGTCTCCCCGCTTTGATACAAATTGCTTATTAAGGGTTTAAATTTCTGGGCCTTACCAATCCATCTGAACAAAGTGATTACAAAATATGCCTATCCTTAGCTTCTGGCTAAGAGGTGTTCGAAAATGTCACTTTTTCTTACATTTTTCTCTGCTGTATCCAAATATATAGAAATAAAAGCTCACCATATACAGGGCATATTAGTAGATTTTTAAATTTATTTTGACCATAAAAAATTTTATTGTTAATTTTGTTTTTGTGTAGCAGTTTTTTTTCTCATGTGCATCCTAATTGGCAACTTTACTCTATACGGGTAATAGAAAGTGAGAGGAATCCATCAATAACACTAATGTGATCACTGATGCAAAGGTATTCTGAATATGCACCCCATTACTAATATCATTAGTATTACTATTACCATTATTGACTATGCTATTAGCAATAAAAAGCAAAACCTTTCTTTCCAAAAATTAAAGGAATAAGGTAAAAAGGCAAGATTAGGTAGGCTTATTAATTGACACCTTGATGCCTAAATAACAATGATGCAATTTATGTGTAGCTGAACAAAATGAATAAATTATAATCAGTATGGATAGGGCATACATAAACATACCCTCCTGGCATCGATAGGTTAAGTTTCACATTCTACTCTTAATTATTTCTAGAGCACTGCTTATTGTAACTGCCAAGGCAAATGAAAACAGTTGGAAACTTCAAAGTAAATTCACAGCTAACAAAGCATATGCATGAATTTTAAACATGGGAGTAATGTGAACGTCTTCTCTGTCGTAAGGTTCTAAAGGTTAAATATCTAAAGGAAGGGGTTTTGGTCACCTGAATGTGAAAAACTCAACTCCCATTATTCAAAAAAAGATGCAATACACACAGGCGTTCATGAAAAAAGTCAAATAGCCCTTACACATAATTTTATAGTGAATGTCAGAGGATTTCCAATGATGATAATTACTGTTACTTCTATTACTTGGGATTTTAAGTCACTCCATGTCCTGTACTGCATGACAAAGTGGGTCTATGTCATGCTCATATATTTCTAGGCAAACTATGTAAACAAAATAGAGCAGCAATCTACAGGATCCACTATAGTAGAGTAATATTATTCACCTGTACAGGGAGTTATTATGGAGTATGAGGCTCACTACTGAGAAAAGAAATTTACTTGAAATAGATCCTAAATAAAAGACTGCATCTGATAAGATTGATGTTAAAGGTTATATTCCAGTCTTTGTTTCCAATCCAATGAGCATACTTATATCATTCTTTTCCTCAGTGAGCCTCCATCACACATTAAACTGCAAATAAATTTCTGCATAATTAACCCACTCTGGCTTCTAAACAAACTCTGGATGTCAGGAGCCATTTGCATGCAAAACTTGGAGAAACTGCTAGTCCACACTTAAAAGAATGACATAGGTTAAAGGGAGAGAGAGAAAAAAAGTAATTACTTGTCTTAACAGGAAACTAATATCAGAAGCCATTATATGTATGGCCAGCTAATAGTTCATGAACATCAAGCAACACTCATTTTCTTAGATCTAATTATTCCATCTTAAGAACCTTAGTCCTGGTATCTATCATAAATAAACACAATATGCCAAACTGAAAACAGTGATAAGCCAAAGTTTCATACACATTCTTCAACCAATATTTATATATAAATCTAATTATGCTTCTATTACAGAGAAATGTCTGCTACATCTACATTACTACAAATTACATTATTGTTAAATTTGCAGTTCCATGTACTGATTATGCATCTTTTCCTTAAGTAATCAATAATATCATTTTGTGGATTTTTTTTTACATCTGCCAATGAACTGTTTCTATTTCAATAGTTACAGTTCCAGTTTTTGGTTTCATTTAACAAAGCACTGATGACAATTATAATCACACCATGAATCCATCTCCCAGTAGTAAGGATGATAATCAGCCAAGCACAGAGCAGTGCATGCTGATGTACCCTGGCCTTACCAAACTTTACACTATACATTACCCCACATAAACGGGTAAATGCTTCTATACGGCTCCCATAAGTTTTCACATCTCCTGTTTCTCCTTGCAATAAGAAACTTGTAGACTTTCCTGATGATTCACCATCAAACGTCTCTAAAATAAACATGCTTTTCCCATTTATTTACTTACTGGTTACAACTAACTGTCCACAATAGGACTCTGTAGAGACATTAAATAAATAAATATAAATATAAACAATACTGCCTCATATAAAAATTGGAGACACTCACTGGTATATAAATTATCATGCACAAGTGAGATATCAATGGTACAAGCAGGTATCCGAACATCTACCAGCAGTGACTTGAGCAATTACTATAAACCCAATGGTTTTCGGAAATCACCCAATTTCTGTTGTTTTCATTTATGTATTTTGTTTGCACATAGATGGTTCTACTAGTGCTCAGCCATCAAGGAGCCAATTTCTTAGCCTAAGTGTTCTCACCTAATTTCCCCTTTACTTGATTTTTTTTTCTTTTTTTTTTTTCTTTTTTTTTAATGCTATAAATATTGATAATGTCAAGTGTTATTGACATTATGCTTATTATAATGTTCTTAACAATAAACAATGACAAAATTTTAAAAAGAATCTTCCCAAAAATCAAGGTAAAGAATAAGCAAGTAAGACAGGTTAAATTAATAATAGACACATTTTAATTGAGCACTTATGGAGCTATCTATGTGTAAAGACAATCAATAAACAAATAACCACAGTGGACATGGCATGTGTTCTTGCCAATCTGGCAACAATGGGTTAAAAGGTCCAATAATCTCCACCACTTACATTCTAACAAAGCATAGCTTGTTGGCCCCCACAATATCTTAACCCACATGATCTGGGGGACTTGACAGTCACATAAAAAACTTTGGCTGAGGGTTGGGTCTGGGAATATACAGTTGTGGAAAAATTTGGCAGAGACCACAGATGGACAATCACAATAAAATGTGGCTAAAGACTGGTGTGATGGAAATGACATGTCATGAGTGCACAAAACTCTTGGAGGATGGACTTACTGGACAGTAAGAAGGGTTTTTTGCAAAATTGTACCATCAGTGAGCAGTGGCAGAAAGTGCTAGTTCTAGAAAGGACATTATTTTGATGCCCAGGATCCTATTCCTGCCCACTATGACCAGCAGTGCAGATATCAAATAATACAAAATGTTTAAATAATATCCAAGAAACAAAGTTACTTAATGATATTGTTATTGCACACAATTGTAGATTTCCTGGAGATAATAAGTAGTCTGCTCAGTGAGAACAACTTACTACTTTCATGATACTGCCATGACCACTGGTCCTAGGTGTGTTACTGAGAATTGAATAAAAAAACATGCTGACAATTTTTGCTGTTACCACTGCACAGAGTTATATACTATGTAGTAAGATAATATGGAGTCTGCTCAATGAAAACAATATATCATCCTGATATAGCATAACAAATGATAAACACAAAACTTGGAAAAATTGCTTTTGCATAAAAAGAGGTAACATTGCAAAATGGAGGCAGTAAGTCTTGATACCACGAGTGTTCATGAAGATTGAACCAACAAGCCACACACCCAGGAGAGTTGCCACTCGCCTAAGCCTGATGCTTGGATTTTAGTCCAGGTGCATGGCACCTAAATCAAATGAGTTAAAAGCATTTTAGACAGGGTTTTTTTTAAATGTTTCTGCGGTACATTTTTTTAAATCTTAAAAGCTTTGACATTCATATTCAGAGACTTATTATAGAGATTTTTAAAAAGCCGGAAAACTGAAGTGAATAAACACAAAGATACTGCATGCCATCACACATGCAATCTTACCAAGGTGTGCAAAATGTCGCACAGTCTATTATCATGAAGACCGCAAAGTCCATAGCCAAAGACAGAGCCCCATCAAGGAAAACAGTAATCAGATGGGTGTCCAGGGGCACAGCCTCCTGGTTAGGGAAGGGTTTTTTTTATATATTGATGGTTGTAGATTCCCAAGAATGCCTCCAAAGTTGTTGGCAGGAGTAACAAGGACTTTGACTTTGTGGGATGCAGTCACTTCATAAACAATTACCATTCTGTCCTTTCATTTCTTTATTTTCTTCTCATTTCTTTCTTTTTTGCATCAAATTTCCTTGAAATATTTTTACCATACAAAAAATCTAAACTCAATATTACCAAATTTAGTGATTTTTTTGGTCTTTGCTAAAAAACAAAGCATGGAAATTGAGATAATAACTAATCTGCATATTTTTTCTCCACTTAAAAGGAAACTAGAACACACTCCCAACACTACTAAATCATCACTTTTGCTACATTTAGTGCATTACAATTACAAGTAAAATCAGTTCAACACTATCTAGTCCTAAACTATTATACTACTGTACAGCATTGCATAAATAACCACACAATGTCAGTCCATTCAATAATACATGTAGATGCAAAACATGTTAAAACAATTGACAATGTTTATGCTGTATCTTCCCCATGGACTTCCATGATCTTGATCTACCTGGGCTACCGTGACATTAACAGTACATTCTTTTTTCCTACAATGTGCTCCTCGAAAGTGCCAGGCTTAAGCACGAGTTCTCAATTTCCTTTAGATGTCACACTCTTGCATTTGAACTGTTCTCGGTTTTCAGATGGTCTCTGATGCGGCTCACGTCACTCAAAGACGTCATTGTTAGAGCAAAGTGCATAGAGTTTCATCGAAGACGTTGAGTGTCATGCTAGAGTGACAAAAGCGGGGAAAATCACTAAGTGTTGGTGAAATGGCGGAATTTGTTGAGGAATCATTTCAAATACAAATGGAACTAATCTGCTGACATTTAAAATAAAACAAACTTTGTTCGACTTACCGTCACATCACTGACACTTGCCTTGGTGGCAGTTTCATCCCCTGGATTTAAAATTTCTAATTCATTTGTCATTATTCTGTCAATTCGGTTCGCACAATTGGTTTTCAATACATCTAGTGGTTAACACTATACTTAAAGACTATCCCCAGATGTCGCTTAGACCATTTGTTTGTACGAGTAGATAGTAAAAGGAGAGATAGGGAGATCAACCCACCTGAACGTTCGCCATGTTTACTGTTTTGTCAGAGTGACGTCATGTCCGCAGCTCTCAAGGGACCGCGGGGTTATCGAAGGTCTGATGGAACAAATAATATTTCTCGTATTGATTACAAAAAGAAGATTATCTCAGAAGCGATTTTGATTGGGATACTTTGTAATGGTTC
>NW_020871663.1:786208-806208 GCF_003789085.1 Penaeus vannamei | reverse complement strand
TTGAATATGACACTTTAATGAAAGGAAACTGGGGACGTAATCTATGTACCAAAAACCAGCAGTGACACTGAAAATCCAACAGGTCGCTTTGAGGAAGACTTCATTGAGTACCGCATGACAATGTTGCAATCTTGGGTGGAGCGCATCTGCCGTCACCCTGTGCTGTCACAGAGTGAGACTTTCCACCACTTTATCACCTGCCCGAATGATGAGAAAATGTGGAAGGCAGGCAAGAGGCGCGCTGAAAATGACAGGCTAGTAGGAGCAAACATCTTCCAGGCCATAGAACGACCTCATAAACCTTTGGATATTTTGCACGTGTGAGTAACTTGGTGACAAATGAATGTCTTTTCTTCAAGAATTTAATTCCACCTAATTTCATTTTGCACACAAATTAATATAAACCAATGTTAACTATGGATCCAGTTTCAATAACATTACTATTACTACAGAGATGCCACACTAGATGGGTTTTCAACGTTCCTGGGGCGGCTGGATGAGTCAGTGCGGTTGGCTCAAAGCACATGCCTCGACCAGGCCAAGAGGTACCAGATGGACTTCAAACGGGAACATGATAGGGTGTCATTCTCTTTCTCTAAACTCAGCAAAGCATTTGAAACTGATCCTTTCAATGGTAATTTCTTTTACATTTATATCAGATCTGAAATGTGAAAACTGCTATCCATTCATGAATACTAATGATTGCATATTCATGGCAGTACTGTATATATTTGATTTGCATTTCCATTTTGTGTATTGATATTAAAAAAACTGTATAGAAATTGAGATTATCACCATTTTTCACTGTTGACATTATTGAGATATTTTATTTGTCGAGAAAAAAAGTTTTCAACCTATTTCATGAAAAAACAACTAAAGCATAAAGCACATGCCAGCATCTCCTATTTCTTCAGAATGCTGATTTCCCTTTTTTTTTTTTTTTTTTTAGATGGCTCAGGTCTATCCCAGGCACTTCAGGAGATGAGCACTGCCTATGAGGAAATTGGCACTATGTATGAAATGCAGCCAAAGCATGACTGGGATCCTCTGAGTAACCTTCTCTTTGAGTATAGGGGGCTTATATACTCTTTCTCAAGCGTCAATTCATTATTAAAGGTGTGTGACTGCCCTAGTAACTGGTTTATCTAACATATGGTTATCTTTATTAGCATTGACAGTAATGTATCCAAATTAATATCATATATAAAATAGAGTATAATACTAATCCAAAATCAACTTCGCATAGGATGTTCTAGCTAAGAGAAGAAATGCTGAGAAGGATGCCAAAGAAGGACGGCTCGAATACGATCAGTTACCGCATATAATCAACCATTCTGACACAGTGGCATATGCATTTGAAGCAGAGTTAGCCCACTTCCAGGCTGTTCGAACAAAGGATTTCAACAAGGCTATTGCATCATTCTTGAAAGGTCAAATTAGCTTTTACCAGAAGGTAAGCCTTGTATAGTGATTTGTCTTTCTACTTAACTTACTAGTTTCCACAGTAGCAAGCAGATTAATAATGACTTTACCATGTGTGTGTCATTTTCACAATTAATACTTCTCCCTATTTCAGATCAGTGACAGACTCGGTACATCACTTCAAAAGTTCATAATGTGATATATTAACTTAAATGTGCATATATTTGTCATGGATGAATTTGATAATTTATATTAATTTACACACACACACACACACACACACACACACACACACACACACACACACACACACACACACACACACACACACACACACCACACACACACCACACACACAACACACACACACACACACACACACACACACACACACACACACACACACACAACACACAACACACAAATAAACATATCCATAAACAGTGCATTGCAGCTGACACACACATTTACACTTTTGCACCTATAAAAACACATAAACATACAAGTATGAAATCATTTACACACTCACATAAACACATGCTGATTTATAGGTACACAACAATTTTCAGTTATAGGTTGTTTGCGTATATAATTTTCTCTTGTTTTAGCTCTTATATGCAAGTGTTCTGCAGTGCCAAACTTTGATAACATACTGAATGTTATCCTATTATGTGAAGAAATAAAGTTCAAGCAAGAAACTTTGTTAAAAGTTTATCCATGTCAGTAAGTGCGCTTCAGGACTCATGTGATTATCTTTGCCAATAACATGCATATCTGCTAGTTAGTCTGTACAAAATACAGTATCAGAATTACAGGATAACTGATTTTGTGTCATTTTACTGGATCATCCACTCCTCTTTTTGTATAATGGTTTTTAGTAATTACTTGGTATATTCCATAAAGCCTTTAAAGCACATGATTATACTGTTGAATCCTTAGTTTTGCTGGAATAATTGAAATGTATTATTTTTTAATGGAAACTTCAATAAAAAATTTAAAACCATAAGGGACACATAGTGCATGTCTCATATATTTTAAGCCCCTTACATCTACTTTGATATGGGGCTATGTATATATTAAATAATGAGAACATTTTAATGGATCTACAAAAACAAAAAATCATAATGATCAGATTCATGTATTTCACAACTCTACAATATATATGTTGAAGTACTCTGGTGGAGAACAAGAAATTACAAAATCAGATAAAATACAACTGTTTTATCATTCAACCTAACTGTCCCAATCAAGAAAATATCTCTATAAGAAAATTTTATAGTTATTTATCATCAACTCTTGTGCATCATCTCAGCTTATGATAAAAAAAAGATAATAGTAATTCTTTTTTATAATGTCCACAGGAGGTCTCAACATGATTTCAGTAAAGAGACTGACTGTCTAAACAAATCCTTGTCAAGTAATGGATTGTCACCCAGAAGATCTTGTTCCGGGAGATTGCATAGTTGTCGTCTGGAAAGAAAAATAGATTGTCACATGACTTATCTGCAAGATTATATGCCCAACATGAGAAATTTTATAATTCATAATATGGATATCTGGTGTTTGGTACATTTACTGTATAAAGCAAATATGAGGAGATTTGTCTGATTGGAGAATTGTGGGACAGTGGAAAAAGCATAATGAATACAATGGTCAAATTAGTGACCAAGTAACAAAGAAAAGTTTAGACACAATATCCATAAGTTATATACGTGAATTTGCTCTTAGAACATTCTGCACAAACATGCATATGCATTATTAAAATCTTTAAATCTAAGGGCTCAAACAAACTGCACTCCTGTAAAGCAGCTTTTTGATACAGGAGAAATTGGTGGCTTTTAACCCCTTAGATCCAGATGATGTGAATATCACATCATGAAAAAAGTTAGTTTGAGTAGTGGGTGATGTTATAATATGTCAAGGAAAATTTTGGTTGAAGGCATGGGTAATGGGAACTTGCTATCATGAGAATTTTGGCTGAAGGCCAGGGTGATGGGAAAGAATAGCCATGAGAGTACAAAACTCTTGGAAGGCATTTAGGAAAGGGCTCTTGTATTATTCAGTAAATATGTGTGGAATGTAGCATCCATGGGCCATGATTGGAAGAGTGCTGGCTCCTGGAAGGACACTATTTCTATGACACAAATAACAAAATGTTACTTACTATTGATATTATTGCACTGAATTATGAACTACCTAAAGACAATATGGAGTCTGTACAACTAATACAGTCTATCATCATCGGAATATAGCATATCAAATGACAAATTTTCAAATGGTAAAAACAAAAGCAAAAAAATTCTTCTATAGAAAAAGAGATAACATTACAAAGGGGAGTCTTGACACTGCAAACCACACACCCATGAGAGTGGCCACTCGAGTAAGCCTAATGCCTGAATGTTTGGCTACGTGCAAACAGTGAAGCAACTGGATTTACGAGGACAAGCTGTCCTACTTTACAAGAGATGTGAAAAAAAAAAAAAAAAAAAAAAAAAAAATTTACCTTAGGGCAATATCCTGCCTTGCACAGAGAGCCCTCCTGTTGGGACCAATACTATCCAGGATTCTTTGGCGGCTCTCCTCTCGTGCCTTAATTAGGCGAACAACACCTGTGGAGTCCACTACAGGTGGCACTTCAATGTCCTTGGGTTCTGTAATTCATATCATATTTTAGAACAGAACAAAAGAAAGTGCACAGTATCAAAGAGAACTTGTATAACAAAATTATGTACACTAATTACAGCAGGGAATGGTTTCCAACAGAAAATGACAGTCACTGATGATTAACTGAGAAATGAATTATATTTTTCTCTCCAACACCACTCCTACAAAACTTAGAATCAGCTATCCATTGTTACTATCCTGAGGGGGTTTTCAGTTGAAGATATAAAATAATTTAGATTATGACACATTCTAGTTTCAAGAAGTGTTTACACTATGAACAAGTTAATTTCAGCTGAAACCAGGCAGAATGCCAATATATTTCTATAGGAATTTTTCTTAAAATTCATGCATTTATACATTCTCTATTACCATACTTTCTTTATGTGAAACACTTCCCAGACAGATAATTAATCCGGTGAACTTGCCTTCATCTTTAGCAGCATCTGCAGCACATACAGCTCTGACTTTTTCTATCACTTCTTTTCTAGCATATCTAGTAGACACTCCTATCCTTGCCAGCAGGTGAGCAGGACTGAATCTCTTGAGAGCTGTTCCTGCTGCAACCTCGTGTGTTGCTGGGGTATCACGCACAAGAGAAGCCCAGTTTATATCCAAAGCACCCGCAACATCTGTAAAAATCAAAACTCCTTCTTTGAAGTATCCCATACAGCATGAAGCCCAAGATCATACAAATAATCATCACATAATTTTAATAGAACATGACAAATTTAAATCATACAGTAAAAAAATTACAAACTTTCTCCTCCAACCACCACCTCTGATGCCTTTATTCTGCGACGAGAAAAAAACTGTCTATTTATCAACACTTACTAAATTTAGCCTGACGATCTTCTTCTAACTCATCATCACTGATCTCCTCTAAGTGAATGGCTTCTTCATCATCCAACAGATCTGTAAAAAAATAATAATAATAATAAATTAATTAATAAAAAATAAATATTAGTATGGAAAAAAAAAAAAGTAATAGAACTGCAACATGTCTGACTTACAAGACAAAGATCTTGTATTCAAGAAAGTGATGATTGAAAAATCATCACATTCGCCACTTTAATTTTCTTTAGAAAGTGATGAAAAGAATACCGGTAGGACATTTCAACACTCTAGTAATGTTATGTTGGCTACTAATTAGACTAACCTTAGACAATGGAGTTATCAATATTAGTTTCCCCTTATTAAAAAAAAAAAAAAAAAAAAAAAAAAAAAAAAAAAAAGCTATGAAAATTCACGTTCAAAATTCAAGATGATTGTTAGAGTTTAAGAAATTGAAGATTATAATTACTAAATGATTATTTAAACATGAATGATTGTCACTGGAATAACACCCTTTAGCTTTCCATTATATTCTTCTTTGAGATTTTAGTAACATGAAAAAACTGGGCATGAAAATGAGACACATCCGAAGGAAAAATATTGAGGGGAGAAGAAATCCATGGTATAGTCTTGATATAGTTACAAAAGTGCCTCTCTGTGGAAATGTGCTGTATGCATTGAATAATATGCTTATCACACTCATTTAAAAGTATCAACTTACTCCAAAGTCAAGAAATAACAGAACTGCACTGAATATCTATTTTTTTTTGGGGGGGGGGGATATATATACATCCTAAATTATCAATAGACACCTAGATTATTTCTATTTAAAAGATTTACTTACCATCATATGATGGTCCATTCTCACGGCTCAAGTTCCGTGAATCCTGGTGGAAAAAGGCAGGCTTGGAATATTAAAAGAAAAGTTAATTGCTTACTTTTGCAAAACACAGATATCTATTATCAAGCATCCTTGACAATATTTCACTTTTCAATGACAGAAAATGCTCAGACAAATTCCATATGACAATACTAATTTCCCTCTTACCTCCAACTGACTTGAACTCAAGTTACGACTATCATCATCATTGTATCCTCCAACCTGGGCAAAGAAAAACAAGAAAAAAGTGCTACATGATTACTGCATAACAAAACTCAAGGAAATAGCATCTGCAACCTAGGAGTGCATGTATAGAAACAGAAATCTGTCTGTTATAAAGTGCTCATGTGACTGCACCTCAATACTCTACCCTTTCTGCTTAACAGAATATGTAGAATATCTATGTTGTTCAATCGTCTGAAACTTAATAAAAAGGAGTGTTTAACTTATTCTTTGTGGTCTGCCTGCCTCCTTCTCACTTGAAATGAATGTACTATCCTTAATACTAACAGACCTTGTATTACCTCTAATTTTTCATCTCAAAACTTTCCAAAAAGACAATTTAAACATAAAAGAGTATAGGCCTACCACTTTCCTCTCTCTGAAACTTGATTACTACAAACCTCTTGGTTAAGAATGTCATCAGCATCATCACTGATGTCACTGAATGTATCCTTCTCCTGCAGGGTGTTTTCGGGCTCCTCAACATCTGCTGGAGCTTCAACCCGTGGTTTCTTGGCTGTCACTTCCTCAATGACAGGTTCTTCTGGTGTACTCCTTTTCTTGATTTCTGCATTGCCACCATTTTCACTCTCTGCTAAGAAAAAATTCCATTGTTTTTATCTATATACATACAGTATTCATGTCTTTTATACAATTGAATTTTCATGTTACATAGTTTTGTAATAATAAACTGATTTTATTGTTCTTTAACATTAGGTCTGCACAAAAAGAAGTTGATTAGAACTGTTACCCATACTAATAAAAAGCAACATATACAATGATGAAAAATGATAGGGGAAAGAAAGAATGTAGAAGAATGGTAAAACACAAACGGTAACAAAACATAATAATAATAATAATAAAACACAAATGTGAATAAATATGAAAATGTTAATGGTAAATATAATGATAACTACTTACCTTCCTGAGGAGGTTCTGACAAGGACTTTTCTTTTTTAGGAGGTGACTCAGCTTCAGGCGCTGGTGGAGCATCAGCTGCCCTGCGCACCCACGAACCTCTGCCAGGATCATACTCCCACAACTCCCCTGAGATATTACACAGGACCATTACCAATGTATTAAGTACAAAAAAGGATTATGACATGAGGGATGGACAAAATGGAGAGAGAGCAGGAAAAGCAGATGTGTGGAGAGGAGAAGAGAGAGAGAGAGGAGAGAGAGAGAGAGAAAGGGGAAGAGGAGAGAGAGAGAGAGAGAGAGAGAGAGAGAGAGAGAGAGAGAGAGAAGGATGAGGAGAGAGTAAGTGGGTGGGATGAGAGAGAGAGAGAGGAGAGGGAGAGGGAGAGGGAGATCGGAGAGAGAGGGAGAGGGACGAGGGAGAGGGGAGAGGAGAGGGAAGGATGAGGGTCGAGAAGGGAAGGGAGAGGCGAGAGGGAAGGATGAGGGAAGGGATGAGGGAGGAGAGAGGGAGGTGAGGTGACGGGAGAGGGGGCGAGAATTTGGGAAGAGGAAGAGGGATAAGGAGGAGGAAAGGAGTTGTGAGAGAAGTGACAGGAGTGAGAAGAGGAGGGGAAGAGGAGGAATAGGTAATGAGTGTGAGAGAGAGGGAAGGAAGGAGAGAGAGGAAGGAGGGAGAGAGAGGGAACTGGAGGAGAAGAGGAAGGAGGGAGAGAGAGGGAAGGAGGGGTAGAACGAGGAGGAAGGAGGGAGACGAGAGGGAAGGAGGAGGAGGGAGAGAGATTTAGAGAGAGGGAGAGAGAGAGAGAAAGGAGATGAAGAGAGGAGAGAGAGAAGATGTAGAGAGAAGATCCGGAGAGAGAGAGAGAGAGAAGAACGAAGATTAGAGAGAGAGAGAGGAGAACGAGAGAGAAGAGAGGGAGAGAGGGATGAGAGGGAGAGTAGAAGAGATAGAGTGAGAGGAGGTGAGAGAGCGGGAGAGAGGAGGACGAGAGAGGGAAAGACGGAACCGAAGAGAGGGAAGGAAACGAGGAGAGAGAGGTAGAAAAGGGGAGAGAGAGGGAAAGAGGGAGAGGAAGAGGGAAAGAGGATGATAGAGGAAAGAAAGGGAGAGAGAGGGAAAGAGGGGGAAAGAGCGAAATAGATAGAAAGAGGGAGTAAAGACGGCGAGAGACGAGGGAAAGAGGAAGATGAAGGGCAAGATGAGAGGACGGGAAAGAGGAGAGAGGGGAGGGTCGTGAGCGAGAGGGAGAGGAGGTGAGAAGGGACAGAGGGAGAAAGGCGAGTGAGAGGGGAGAGGAGAGGAAGACAAGGAGGATGAGGGAAGAAGGAAGGCGAGAAGGAGGGATGATGGGAGAAAGGAGGGAGAGTGCAGAGAGCGGAGAAAGGAGTAGGCGAGAGGTGAGAGGGGCGAGAGGGAGAAAGGGAGGGAGAGGAGAAAACTGAGAAAGGGAGGGAGAGGGAGAAAGGGTAGGGAAGAGGAGAGGGATGAGGAGAGAAGAGAGAGAGAAGATGAGAAGATTGAGAGAGAGAGAGAGAGTAAGAGGAGGAAGAGGACCGGAACAGAGGGAGAGAGGGGGAGCAGACCGACGCGCTCGACGAAGAGAGATGCAGAGAACGAGAAGGAGACCTGAGAGATCAGACGACAAGACCTAGAGAGAGGCAGAGAGACAGAGGAGATAGGTAAGGGAGAGAGAGAGATTGATATGGAAGGGAGAGGCGAAGAGGGACGGGAGAGGGAGGAAGCGAGAGAAGGAGGGAGGGAGAGAAATGAATGAGGGAGGTGAGAGGGAGAGGGGAGAGAAGGAGAGAGAGGACAGAGCAGAAAAGGTGACGTGAGAAACGAGAGAAAGAAGAGAGATCAGGGAGAGGAGAAGAGAGACGAGAGGAGAGAGAGCAGAGACGAGGATGACCGGCAGAGAGACCAAGAGAGATGAGCACTGCAACGAGAGAGCGACGAGCGAGACGAGCACGGGAGAGGGTGAACGAGCGAGCACGGAGATGCGGCATAGGGACAGGGAGAGGCGCAGAGGGAGGAGAGGGGGAAGGCACGAGAAGGAGGAGGAGAGATAAGAGAAGATCGGAGGGAGAAGAGGAGAAAAGATGGAGAGCAATCAAGATCGAGAGAGAGAAAAAGAGAGACGGAGAGGCGACAGAGAGAGAGAGAGACGAAAGGATCAGAAGGATGAGAGCAGAGAGAGAGATGGCAGAGAGAAAGAGGATGAGAGAGAAGAGAGAGATACGAGAGAGGAGAGAGAGAGAGAGAGAGAGAGAGAGAGAGAGAGAGAGAGAGAGAGAGAGAGAGAGAGAGAGAGAAGAGAGAGGAGAGGAGAGAGAGAAAAGGGAAGGAGTGAAAAGACAGAGGGGAAGAAAATGAGAGAGGACTAATGCTATTAATATTAGTTGATTTTGCTTTATATATAACCACCACCACTAATACTGACAATGACACATCACAAATACTTTCTAGTTGACTGCAAGTCATCTAACAACATATTG
Source organism: Penaeus vannamei (assembly GCF_003789085.1). Lineage (NCBI taxonomy): Eukaryota > Metazoa > Arthropoda > Malacostraca > Decapoda > Penaeidae > Penaeus > Penaeus vannamei. Next base: position 796,772 of record NW_020871663.1, on the reverse strand, counting down.
GACAACATCAACTCTACGTTTCCATAAACAAGACGTGCTCTGTTGAGAATCCACATCTACATTAGTGTTAAGTGGGAAGAGGAGATAATATTTCTTGGCAGAAGGTACAAGGATCAAAGAAATAGTCATAGTAAGAGTACAAGACAACAGGATGTTTTTTTGAATACGACAATGAACAAGTCAAACAATGTGATTGTGGAGAAAAAGTCTAAAAGAGCATATGGTGAAAAGCAATTTGTGTTGCAGTTCATCTACAAAAGGGTGAAAGTGTGATTACAGTGCAACTTTCTGCAAACTACTATCCTGAATCCACAAAAAATTTACCGATGTTATGTAATGACTACACTTAGGAGATTAAAAAACAAGATGAAAAACCTAAGTTCCAAGATAAAAAATCAAAAGAAGAAGAAGAAGAAGAAAAAGCTTAGTATTAGAAAACTAACTAACAAGAGGAATGATTAAGGGAATTCTTATTTAACTGAAAGAGAAATGGAAGAGATATGAGTAAGATAAATTGAGTGTTAATGCAGGCTATCAATCATAAAAGAAACATTACACTCTGGCCTCTGATTATGGAACAGAAGCATATATTCAATGGCACCCCTATCAAGTCATATAGAAGTATCTCCCTTCTGTTTATAAAACTTCTTTTTGTATATATTATCTTTCTTTGCTCTTCATAACTCTATACATTAATAAAACCTTGCCACATGTCTCACATAAATATAAAGTTTCTGATTTTTTTTTCTTTTTTCTTTTTTACTGTTAGACCTGTTTCACTCCTGACAAGAATTTAAGGATTTTGTGTACTTGAACAATTTCTATTGTCTTACAAAACAACCATTTTCTTTCATTAGCTAAATCACCTTGTCTGGCAAGAATACTAGCCATACCTACAGTAATATAAGTACATTTATTGTTGTTACACATAGATGGCTCTACAAGTGTTTAGCCCCCTGGGAATCAGTTATTTGTCCTACCTATCTCATCTGTTTATCCTTTTCCTTGTTTTTTTGGAAAGAATCTTTTGTATTAATCTCTTGTCTTCCTTTGTCAATAATATTCTAATAAAAGTTTTATACCCATAATATCATTAAGAATAATAACAGTATCAATATCAATAGTATTAGAAAGAAAAACACATTTTCTGCTATTTCAAAGAATGGGGAAATCAGGCGCAATCACTCGGGACTCCTTGGTAGCTGAGCACATGTTGAGCCATCTGTACATAACAAAATTCACAAAAAGGTATAGGGGACAGTACATAAATCTGTGATCATTGAGTCAGCAGTAATAGCAACAATGATATTAAGCCCCTAAGATTCTCTTTACTTTTGCATTTTATTCAACAGGAAAACTTAAGACTAAATAAAAGGTGTGGTTTACGCAATGAATTCTTATTGGATATCTGTTCATCTTTTGAACTGAATAACCACTATTTGAAATATGTGAAGTATGGGCTGTGAAACACTATGAGAAAGAAAGATAAAGAAAGTGGTATTGGGATCTAACAAACACCATACTCAAATTACATTAGTTATGAAGTTATGAGAGATATCAGTTTCTATTTAGTAGAAAACACTGATATTTCCTGTAAACACATACTTCATATACTCTTTCTGGAGATATGAAAAAAAAAAATAAAATAAAATAAAATAAATAAAAAATAATAATAATATAAACACTTGTCTGTACTGACGTATCAATAGTACAAACAAAGCAACAAAACTATCTAAATTGAACAAATGATGGTTAATATGCACAGTTATTCCAAAAGGTAACACTAGCAGACAAAATAATATTATCTCTGCATATACAAGAAACAATGCTAATCACTCTCCCTCAAAAATATATACTTACAGCTTGAACTATTACTACTGACTCATTTATTCTTGGAAACTTATTTAAGCCTGGTCCCTTAGAAATCTCTCATACTAAATGTCTTTTTTATTAGAAATGACTCATTTCTTTACTTACCTTTAAAATTCAATCTAATTAAGTTTGCTGATGGCAAAGTCACACATTAAAACTACTCTTTGCTCATTAACCCATTGGCACTGGGTATATGCAGTCCATTGTGGTTTTGTTTAATTTTGTTTATACACAGATCGTTTCATGAATGCATAGTCAAAAGGAGTCAAATTAGTAGGCCTAACTAATCTCACCCATTTGACCCATTCCTTGAATTTTTAGAAAAAAAGTTTTTGTATCTACTAATATTATCATCATTTATTAATTTTGTTAATATCAATATTATTATTGTTGTTGTTAAACCTTTCCTAACAAGTGTTTTTGGCCTAAGCTGGATGTCTTCACAGTTTGTGTGGTTTTGATTACTTTCTTCAAGGTACACATGCAAAGTATGGAAAAGTTGCACGCCATACATTTTCATGCAGAGATACACCCTTCTAAAGGTGAGTAAAAAAACAGGTTCTTTTTAAGGGTATGCACAGCAACCAATGACTATAAAACCTTAAAAATTACTGCTTGAGCAATGTATTTTGGTCAACTTGGTGGATGAAGTCCCCTTTATAATCCAAGAAACTGACTAAATGAGCAAGGTCAAGCAGATCTAGTACCTGACTCCTTGTGACCGCCTAAGAATTTGGGAGCCATCTGTGTGTAAACAAAATCTATAAATTGAACCACAGTGGATAATGGATATATACATGCACTTGCATTGTCAATAGGTTGATATGAAACTTTTAAAGAATTTCCTCTGAAATAATGGTACCTATAAATATATCACTCACTCTTTTTACTACATTCAGTGAATCTTTTATTTCCTTATAACAACTGTCTCACACAAAGAGGAGAAAGCTAAGTTTAAAACCTCAAAATATCATAATAGTCAGGAGTTCTCATCTACTCAGATATATAAAAGAAAACTGTGTGGCAAATTTATTTGAAGTTTTTGAGCACAATTCAGAAAGATAAAATTAACCCAAAGCCACCAGAGTTGGCATGTACATACATGGCATGCCCACTGTGAGTCTAATTTTTCAATTGTTTTTAGACAAAGATCCCCAATGTGCCAATTACAAGTACTACCTGTCTCACCTTTTTACCCGTCTCCTTAATTTTTATAAATATTTTCTGGTATCTAATGTCAATAACACTATAATAATTATGTCCATAATGAAAATAAAAGAACAGATATTAATAGCATTAGCAAAAGAAAGTTTCTTTCACAGACTCAGGGAAAAGTGAAATCATTTGTGGCTAAGCACTTGCAGAGCCATCTATGTGCAGACATTTTACAAAACAATACTACAATGAACACATTTTCCTGGAGACTTTGGGCCAATATCAATAATAAAAATAATAATAATAATATTATTATTGATAATAATAATAATAATAAAAAAAAATTAACACAATTAAAGATGCATGTTCATTCTCTATAGATTATGAATAAACCTTTCTAAGACACTTAATGCTTTCAATACATATTTGCAGTGTTCAAGCAACACCCAAAACATATAAAAACAATCAAGACAGGACCAATACATCTCACCCAATAAGAATGAATGATAATCATAAAACAACAGTGCTTGACACCAAGACAACATAAGGATGAAAAGGGGCTGTTTGATATCTTGTACAATACTAATGTCAGAAAATTGCTTTTAGGTTGTGCAACTCTAATTCTTTTATATGCAAAGATAACAAAATCTATGGTATGAGTTTTGTGGTCTCCATTTACAGTGGCAAAATGAAAACATGAATGATCTTTATAAAGAATAATCCCAAACAGGTGTGCTACCATGGAAATCAGACTTTTAGTTTTTCCTTCAAAGTCAGTCTGTTGTCATATGTATTCTAGTATATTTATTAACTGTGTCTACATATAGGTGGTTCCACTACTACTATGTCAGCAAGGAGTCAATTATCAGTCCTAGCTTTCTCACTTGTTTACCCTTTTCCTTGACTTTTGAAGTCTCTCTTCTATTTTTATTGTCATTAATATTTAAATATTACACTAATCATGACAATATGATGAAAACAGCATCAATATTATGAGCATTGGTAAAACAAACAAAAAAACTGGAAACTCAAGGAATAAGATAATCAGGAGAGGACACAAATACCAAATAATTCACCTCTTGTGGTGCCATCTGTGCTAAAACCTTTGGACCTTCTTGTACCCTAAAGGTATTTTTTTCACTTAAATTTTTTCTATACATTTACTTCCCTTCCACTATTCCAACTTTTCCAATTTCTTCATGAATGGACACTCATCTTCCTCCTATATCTAATCCAACCTTGTTTTATAATCTGTCTCTAACTTTTTGTTGACAAACCTTCAAGGAATCAAATAACAGAAGAAAGTGGAAAGTAAGTTTCTAATTCTTTCATGCATTCTCTCTCTAAATATGTATATATATTCGTATGAGTGTGTGTGTGTGTGTGTGTATGTGTGTATATGTGTGTGTGTGTGTGTGTGTGTGTGTGTGTGTGTGTGTGTGTGTGTGTGTGTGTGTGTGTGTGTGTGTGTGTGTGTGTGTGTGTGTGTGTGTGTGTGTGTGTGTGTGTGTGTGTGTTTTCATGCGTGCATGTGTGTTTGTGTGCATGTTTGCACGCACGTACATGCGTGTGTCTGTGTGCATGTTCGCAAGCATGTGCATGTGCGTGTTTGTGTGTGTATTCACACGCACGTGCAGGCATGTGTTTGTGTGCCCGTTCGCACACAAACACATGTGGGGGAGTGCCTGTTTGCACGCACGTGCATGCATGTACTTTTCCTCTTTTTATCTTTATTTTCTTCCTTTGCTTTTATAATCCAAACCTTAGGCAGACAGGAGAAACAGAAACATAAAAAAGAATGCACACATATAAGACAGATAAGATAAGACAGCAACACAAAACACAGAATAAATTTTAAAAAAAATAGAAAACCAAAATAATCAACAGAAACAATATACATGCAAACTACCAGATAATAAACTGACTTGACGAGGCTGGACACACTGGGGGGGGATGGTCTTACCGTCATTACCTGGCATGAGTGCCTGGTCCTGGTCCGGGGGTGGGGGAGTGCCTGCATCCCCACCTCTGGGAGGCACCAAGGCACTTTCAATACCCTCATCCTCACTGCTAGGAGGCCTGTCACGGAGAAGTGAAAGGTTACTTCAGTATACAAACATTAGGATTATCTACATCTACTTAAAATCTATTAAGACATACGTGCACACACGAATGCACACACACACACACACACACACACACACAAAAAGATAATTATCATAACTTATCTTCATATCTTATCATATTTTAATAGTATAAATAATAATAAATATAAATATCATCACTATAATCATCACAATAATAATCCTTTTAACAATATATATGAAAATAATCAATAATAATGATAATAAAAATAACGATGATGATGATGATGATGATGGTGATGATGATGATGATAATAATAATAATGAGAACAATAATAATGAGAATAGATAAAAATAATAACAATAAAAAATAATAACAACTATAACATTAATATCATTTCCAACATCAAAAATAATAATACTAATACAATTATTAGAGTCAATAATAATAATAACAAATAGAAAAGAAGAAAAAACAACAGCAAAAACAACAATAATAGAAAATAATAATTAATAAATAATGACAATAACAATAACAATTACACCAATAATAATAATAATAATAATAATAATAATAATAATAATATCAATAACAACAATGGTAATCATAATAACAATAGCAATAACAGTAATGATAGTACTGCTACTACTAATAATAATAACTATTCATAATGACAACAGTAATAATAAAAATATCAATAAAACTAACATACATGAATAAATAAGGTAAATCAGAAAATTACACCTTACATTTTCTTAAACAGAACCTTCATATGCCAATAATGATAAATGGGGGGATGTAAGCAAAACTAATCCACACAACTCACAGATGATGGCGGCTTGAAGATCCAGCTAAGGGAGGTGGGTCTATGACTTGCTCCACTTGCTCCCTGCGAGTTCTGCGTCCTAGTGGTGGAGGCTGGCTGTGATCTGCCCTTCCAACTGAAGGTCCCTGGGGTGCAGGAGGACCCAAATCGCGCCCACCAGAATAAGCAGGGAGAGCCCGATCAACCCACTCACTTCCTCTACCTCCCCACTCATCCCTGTAGCTCCTTCTAAGGGTATACATCAACTTTTTATGTTAGAGTGATTTCTTTATCTTTAGGGCCAGACACAAAATCATGTAAAAAGAGGGAATAAAATTGTGATTATCTATTTTCTTTTAACATAAGAAATAATTAACAAGCTAAAATCATATTTGATTATGACTTGGGTGAATATTATCATCTCAACATGGTTTCATCTGTCTTAATGTTGAATATATTTCAAAGTCTTGTCACTTATAATCCAAGAGAGGTTTATCACATTATAAGCCAGAAAGGAATATGAATGAAGTTTAAGTTCTGAGAAACACCTATGGAATTATGGAAAAGTGATAGGCAAAGACTGGTAACAAATAGTCTAGTCTTTTACATTCATTACCTCCAGATCACTATTTCACTATTTTTTAGTTCTTTTCAATAGATATTTAGAAATTTACATTTTTTCAAAATCTGACCTGGGATGACTCCATTGTTCTTGATGGGGTGGCAAAGGACCCTGACGGTCCCCTACCCACTCATGAGGTTCCTCTCCCCATTCTCCACCTCGACTGCCAACTGCAACACCATACTCATCTCCCCAGTCTTCATGCCTATCGAGATCATGATGAAGAATAAGCATTTACTAAAGATGAGAAATGCTGATAAACTTGAATGTCAGAATATATTTCAGATCTATACATATGCTGGTAGGAAAAAAGGGGGGGAAAAAAAAAAAAAAAAAAAAAAAATGAAAACCATGCCTCAATCCCTACATAAGCTCAAAAATCATTATTTTCTTTTTCATTACATCTCCCTCATAAGAACTACCTGAACATTTAAATCATATTACCACTAATGATATAAGTATAAGTTACCTGGAGTCAGTAGGAACCATTACAATTAAGCTAGCTAACTGTCTCTTCAAAGCCTCCACGTCTAAAATCATATGACATAAAGAAAGGACCAGTCTGGAGTACACTAATCAAATAGTAAAAACCTGGGGTGTTTATGCCTTTCCCAAGCTGCTGGTGGACGGCCTCCGACCCAATCCGGTTGGTGGCGATGACGAGGAGGAACATGGGGGGCAAAGTGCTCTGCTCTCTCCAACCGCTCCATTCCACGATGCTCCTCCACCCATGCTTCATGAGCTCTTGGGTCAAGGCTACCTCCACTTCTGAGTAGTAAGAGAAATATCACTTGAAAACCAAAGTTTATTCACTTACAGTATAGATCTTCTTATAAAAAATATTTCAGATATAGACTGGTAATTCATGAAAAACATTTTTTTACCTTCTGCGTTCATCTGGAAAACGAGAATCAATTGGAGGGCCTCTTCGATCAGAACGACGATCCTCCATAGGAGGCAGTCCTCGACGATCATGTAAAGATAATTCGTCATATCGATCACGACCTGCTTCATAACGACTGCGTTCACGTTCACCTGTGATTAATTACAAATTAATGACAATATCTGATAGTTAATAAGAAATCAAAGGAATTTATCCTAACCAATGGTGAACTTCAAGACAAGAGTTTCATGAGACTTGAAAGCATACTATATGATTTATGATTATTTATGACAAATTTCCAACTCACTCTGATATCTATCATATGCTGGGTCTTCGTAAGCTCGTCGATCATCAACGGGCATTACTCTTGCATCTATCTCTGGTCGCCCCCTGGGTGAATAGAACTCTCTTTCTCCTTCATACTCCCTGCCACCACCACGTACCACTACTTCTCTCTCCCTTGCAAATTCGTGCTCTCTTGCATAGCGTCCTGCAAAATGAATATCACATATGAGAAAAGAAGTAAATCTATGTGCAGATATTTTGCTCTACATTTTTCTAATGGTCTAAATAATCCATACCTCTCCTGTCATCTACTTCTCTCATTCTCTCCCTTTCACGTTCTTGTTCCCTCTCCATCAGTTCCACTCTCTCCCTTTCTTTCAACAGCTCTCTATCCCTCATCTCCCTTTCCCTCAATTCTCGTTCTCTCAACTGCTCCCTTTCACGATCTTCTCTCCTTGGATCATCACGTCTTCGTTCATCATAATGATCCCGTTCATGCCTGTGAATAATTAAAAAAGGTACAAAACATTGACTCTTGTATATGGCAATTATTTTCATTCATTTTTATAAAGTAATACCACAGACTAACAACTCACATAAAACTTCTACTTATAATACCTGAAGACATTATATCTAAACTTTGAAATATCTTACCTGTCATAATCTCTATGTCGATGAGGATCCTTCCTTTCAACCTCTCTTGATCTTGATATTGGTGACCGACGTTCTCGGCGCTGTTCAACATATTCTTCCATTCCGCGCTCCTTTTCATATCTCCGACTTGGTGATTCTGCTCTACTACTGGGAATGATAACAAATATATTTTTGTAACAATAGAATAGTACTTTACAAAACAAAAAGTGATATGGAATATCTATTATGATTTACTAAAACAAAGACTCATTTAGTATCACAAACCTGTATCTGTCCCTTCCAAGCTGCTCAGGAGACATTCTACGCATTCGGTCATCAACTCTTGGATCTCGACTCCGTGATGAACCCGCATGAGATCCAAGGCTAGGGTCACGCCCATGACTTAGGGATCTCTCTGGAACAGCCATGCGGTTGTCTCGGTATTCTACACGTTCTCTAGGGGAATGTGACCTCTTTCTGCCTGCAAAACAATATGTTACTAGTCTATTAAATCCCTAGTTCATGTTTTTTTACTTCACTGGCAAAATAATTACTGGGAATATATCTATCAAAAATATACTTAAGAAGTTGCATTAAACAAGCATCCAGTATTACTGTTTTCCATATCAAATGATATTACCATTCACCAATGGAGTAATAATAAGTCTATTGTTAATAGGTTAACTATAAATCTTGACAAAGCAGTTATATAACATCAGTGATGGGATAGAGAAAAGCCATTATCTATCTTTCCCACTGCTATAATTTGGGTGACATTTCATAAATTACATAACTTCAAAACTAACAAATATCAATAATAACAATAATAAAATAAAGTAAAATGTAAAATATAAACTTTTACTGTTAGCTGATTTTATTGTGCATTCAGAATATTAATAATAATCATGTAATTGGCACAATATGTCACTATAAATATACTTACTCTTACTTCGTTTAGAGGATCCAGGTGATATCTTGTGCGACTTTCTCGAACTGGGAGAAGGTGAGCGTTTACGTCCAGGAGACAAAAGTTTCTTGGACATGGAACTCTTCCTTCTGGTGGGTGAACGGCTAGTCTTGTGACTCCTAACCTTGTCATGGTCCTTCTTACTGGGATGACTCTTCTTACTGCTTTTGCTACTACTATGTTTTCTCCTGTAATAGAATATTTGAGTCAGTATCACCTGACTGACTCTTGAAAGATTGATTCATAATCCAAACAAAAAGGATAATACTACTACTAATAATAATAAAATCTTGTATATAATAAGTGCAAACATAAATATATCAAACAATCAAAACTTTATTTGTAATACAAAGGTAACTCACGAAGATGATGCTGACTTGGTCTTCTTAAGCTTAGAGCGGTCGCCTGTGGGAGCAACCCTCTTGCTGGGTCTTGGTTTGCGCTTTGTGTCCCGCTTGTGGCCAGGCCTGTGAGCTGATGTGTCAGTGGAGGAGGAACTGGAAGATGACGAGGTTGACGAGGAAGTCGATGAAGATGAGCTGCTACTTGAAGATGAAATGCTTCTTCGATGGCCATGTTGACCATGCATTTGCTGTGGAGAAACATAAGGAACAGGTGAGTTATAAATAATTTTCAACTCAATTCAATCATTAGTAATTGAAAGAAAGATAATTAGAAAGTTCTTTGTTTGTAAAAAATAATTCTGATATATATACATTCCCTTCTTGCTGGATAACTACTATACATGTCATGTTTCAATGTTTCAAGGGGACATCCTAACAAATCACCATGAAGTGTATAAAGGCTACCAAACAGCAAAGGTATATAAAAACAAGATAGGTATGCAATTCTCTAACCTTGTGCCAGGAACTGTTACTAACTTTCTTATCCATGGCTGACATATGGTGATGCGAGTCACCAGCCATCTCACGCATCAACTCTTGCGTCAGCTGTTGCCGCCGACGCTCTAAGGCTACTTCACTTTCCTCTTCTAGCCTTCTCAGGTCCCACACCTCAGACCCCTGAGTACCAGGTCCACCTTTACCAACACCAGGGCCGTGAGGAGGAACAAGGGGTTTGTTGCCCGGGTAAGGAAAGCTGACTGGAGTATTACCACCACTCTTAGTCTGTGACCCTGCATTACAAAAGGCAAAACATGGAGATATTCATTTTGAGAGAGAGAGAGAGAAAAAAAGGATATTACTTTTGAAGTGTTTTGAAATTGCCATTCCTACCAAGGATACACAAATAAAAACA
>NW_020871663.1:781208-783708 GCF_003789085.1 Penaeus vannamei | reverse complement strand
TCCTGATACATGTACATAAGATTTGGTTGAACTTCTTTCTCTGTCAGTAGTTGTTCCCATTTTAAGCAGAGGCCAAAATAATCATTCCCACTAGCTCAGGGATTGGATGCTGCCCCACCTTTACTTGTGGTGGTTTCTGTGCTTGTCGTTGCAGTTGCTGCTGCTGTGTTTGTTGGTGGTCCTTAGAAGGAGTCTGTTCTTGTGGCTTCTTTGGGTGACTTCTACATGTGCCATCAAGAGCAGCATTAAGGGAAAATCTCCAAGTTATTCCTACTCCCTTAATTCATTCTGCACTTTTAGCACTAACAGTTTTAAAGCATATATGTGCTACCTTCATTAAATACAGGATAGAATGAAGAGGAGGCTTAGAATCAAGAGCAGAAGTAGGAGATGTGGAATGAAGCAGCTAATACATAAATATTTCACAAAGACCAAAATTAGAAGAAAAGAAAGGAAATCTAAGTCTAGATGATCTACTATCATAAAGTCATTCATAAAAACACAGACGTATACTCATCTTGTGTGCTTATCACTTTTCTGACTTTCCAGTAATCTAAATACTCAATGTAATCCCCCAAGTTTACTCTCTTACAATTACTTGGTAGGGTAGCAGTTTTATCCCTTAAACAAGAGAGAAAGAGAAAAAGGCCTGATACATGTGTTCTTATCATTCCCATTACGTCCACCTCAAATCTCTGCAATTTGTAATGAGATCCATTTTCCTCCAAAATGGCCAAAAAATTATGTCACAAATTAACAGCACTGGTGACAGTAGTTAAGTTGATCCTATAATTGTACTTGACCTATTACTACAATATCCACTCCTTCAGATATGATGAGTAGTAAGCCATAACAAGGAAATGGCCTGAACTTCTTGAATTAATATTCATGTCCTGTTAATGATAGGTAAGTACTGAAAAGAGTTTTAACTAGTTATCATCAGTAGAACCTAAACAGATTCACTTAAACAAAGGCCTATATGCTTCAGAAAACTTCATAGTACTTAAATAACATATATACCATGGGAAGAAGTTCTATTTAACATAATAGTTCTTCTCTGTAATATGTCCGATAACAGACAGCTTTCCATTTATAAATGTGTTTCTTCCCTATACACCCTGTAGTTTGAAATAATATCCTGTTGGTAACTTTCTTCACTCCCCTGTATATCTAAAAATATAATCAACTGTCCATATACATAGGTATAATCCTATGATGATGGGCCCTGATTTTTTTGTGAAGTAATAATATGCAACAGTCTAGGCTTTGTGGCTTGGCCTAAACTGTGTACAGCTGGCCCACCTGTTGCAAGTCATGGCGTGAATATATGTCATAGGCCATTACGTCATGAGAGCTATAGACGTGCCTGTCACTGAAGGGTTAAAAAGTATACAAATAGTAAAATATTCATCATCTCAAAAAAGAAACATCAACAAATATATGAAAAAGGTGCTGTGACATGCAAGTCAAGGTTTGCCCTGTTACACATATACCAGTGCCTTTTGCATAATCATAGAATGTAGGTGACAAACATGTTTCAACTATTTCTGCATGGATAAAGGGAGGAGAATGCATGTACATCCCAACAGAGATCCAGAGCCAAAGTCTCCACTGGTTCACATTAATTGTGGTGCTATAGAAAGCTTAAAAGTGTAAATTCTATCAATGCAGTTTTATGAAAACCAATATTTCCAGCTTGAAAATTAAGGGTTGAGGTCAATATACAATGACAAAAAAAAAAAATGTCCTGAAAATTCCTATTCCTGAATATAGAGTATAATGCAATATGCTTTCCATACTACACTATTGGTTTGCCTGATTCTATTATCACTACTAGTAGATAAAACAAAAATCATTGTCTGTATATAGCCTGCTACCACTAAATATCTTACCATACAAAGTGTGCATGTCCACTCCAAATTCAAGAGAACAAAATCAACTGCAATGGAAACCGATTTCCAATTAGGCATGAACAACAGACTGCTCCTATTTTATCATCTTACTTGTTTACTTCAGCAGTCTTTGTCCTTGGCAGCTCTGAGCTTGCAGTTTTACCCAAGTGATGTGTCAAACTAGATCGCGATGCTCCTGATTGTGTGTGGCTTGAAGCCCTCCGAGGGTCCACTAATGGCATCATGTGCACAGCAGCTGAAAATGTATGTCATCCATTATGAGAAACTTTCATCATTAAATTATCAGAAAATTTCACTCTCAGGGGTATTCATGAGAAAAGGGAGAGAAGGGGACAGAGAGAGAAAAGGACAGAGAGAGAAAGTGAGAAGGATAGAGAAAGAGAGAAGGACAGAGAGAGAGAAGGGCAGAGAGAGAGAGAAGGACAGAGAGAGAGAGGACAGAGAGAGAGAGGAGAAGACAGAGAGAGAGAGAAGGAGAGAAGGAGAGAGAGGAGAGAGAGGACAGAGAGAGAGAGAGAAGGACTGAGAGAGAGAGAAGGACAGAGAGAGAGAAGGACACAGAGTGAGAGAGGACACAGAGTGAGAGA
>NW_020871663.1:768708-776208 GCF_003789085.1 Penaeus vannamei | reverse complement strand
AAGAAAAGATTGAGCATTTTGGATACATTTTAGTGTACAAAGGCTATGTGTTTGTTAAAATTGTCACTACTTTTGTTGCTCTGTGGCCCCACTGTATAGGCCTAGCTCTCCTATTGGAAGAGGGAGAGGTAAGGGGGATTGTGGAGAAGAAAGGAGGGTAAAGGGAGAGGGACAGGCAGAGAGAACAGGGAAGAGGGTAGAGGGAGAGGAAAAGTTGGAGAGGGAAGAGGGTAGAGGGAGAGGGAGATTGAATAGGGTAAAGGAAGAGGAAAGAGAGAAGAGGTAGAGGGAATAGGGAAAGGGAAGAAGAATGAGAGAAGTGGGAGAGGGAATAGGGAAAGGGAAGAGGAAAGAAAGAAGAGGGTAGGGGAGAGAATGATAAAGAAAAGGGGAAGAGTGAGTAAAAAAGAAAAGTTACGAATAGGAAAGTGGGAGGGACGATGAAAGAGAACCCAGCAGAGAGTTTCCCAGAATACATTTATACTTTTAACTGTACAACTTGAATGATTTTCTGTAGTCTTTCTAACAAAATGCCCTGGTATATAATCCATCTGAAAAAAATGTTTGGTTAGATTTCTATTGGATTCTGCCACAAAACAAAGCTCCCAAGGAAACTAGGGGTGAATGTCAAGCTTTTTCGGTGTTACCATACCTTTCGACCCCTGTAGACCTTGAAAATATTTATTTCAAAAGAAATAGCACACCAGTAACAAACATTCGGATCTATAGAGCTGAATTTCAACTCAAACTTGCCCCGTCCCAAAATTTGCGGTATTTGCGATTCCGGCGAAAAAGTGGAAAAGGGTTTATTCTGGCTTCATACTTATTGTTTACCATTTTTGTCATTTTCATTATCATTATTAATATGATAATTGTTATTGATACAATTATTGTTATTCATATAATCGTTATCATTTCCATTATCATTATTGATATGAATATCATTATTGTTATTCTCATTATTAATATTATCATTATCTTTATCATTAAGTAAAAGTTTACTAAGTGATCGAAGTCCCTGTTACTCCAGCTACTCTGAAGCCACAAACATCGCCATGTGAACTATATACCTTCCTGTTTCGGGAGTGTCGCCCGAGACTCTCTCACCCTGTACATACCCAAGGTCTGTATGAGTACTTATATAGACCTTGTACTTACCAACCCCAACAGATGATCGCCCACATGCAGGCGCCACACTGTTCCGAAATGGACACACGAATTTAACTCGAAAATGAACCTCTGCGAGGTCTTTCGGCAGTGTATTGTTATCATCATCATTATTATTATTATAATTTAGCATGCTAAAGATTTTTCCAACGCTCACGAAGTTGCTGCCGGAGCCTGACCCCCCCCCCCCCTCCCACCCTATGTCTCATGCAGGAGTCACTGTCCCGAAATGGACGTATTATTATTGTTACCTCCGCCAAGGAAGTTGGGTAGCGTTGGTTGGTTTGTTGGTTAGTTAGCAGGATAACTCTAATAGTTATGAACAGATTTTCATTTATTTATTTATTTATTCATTTATTCATTATTTTTACTTACATGCCATCAAATCCGGATCAAGGATTTAAAAAAAAAAAAGATTGCATCAGTGGTCCCTATTTCCTTAGCGGAGGTTTGCGCTCTCCTAGTGCTTTTAGTTATCATTATCATTATTATTATTGTGATAATTGTTATCATCATCATTGTAAGTGTCATTAGTAGCCATTATCACGGTTTTCATCATTACCATTACCATTATGAGTATCATTATCATAATTATTTTCACCATTATCATTAATACTATTCTTATTATTATCGTTAGCATTATTGTTTTTGTTATTATCATTATTTTTATTGTTACTATTATTATAATTATTATTATTATTAATATTGTTAATATCATTGCTATTGTTATCATTAGTAGTATCATTAATATTACAATCATTTTCAATGCTATCGTCGTCGTCGTCGTCGTCGTCGTCGTCGTCGTCGTCGTCGTCGTCGTCGTCGTCGTCGTCATCATCGTCATCATCATCGTCATCATCATCATCATCATCATCATCATCATCATCATTATCATCATCATCATTATCATCATCGTTTTCACTGTTAATATTTAAGGCCATTCATTATCATTTTTACAGATATCATAATAGTTGGTTAATGTTATTCGAAAATCCTACATATTTCTAACTTATATGGCACCAAGTAGTATTTACAACAATCTTGCAGTAGAAAGTACGTTCTATACACGAAAAAGTAATTTATCAATTATAGGAATGCGATATTGCGTACATCTTGTAAATTTTGAACAAACATAGGCATTATTGTTTCTTTCAACCACTTTACTTTTATTTCAAATAAGAAAGGATTTTATGATATGTGATTAGTAATATGGGAACCTGCAAGTGTTAAGTATGGAGAAAATGTGTGCTATATAAAATTTAAGAATTAGAAGATGTAACACCCATGACCAAGTAGCAGACGATGCAGACGATGTTATTATGTGTGTTGTAGAGCGAATGTAAACAAAAAACAAATCTTGTAAATTTGTTTGTAAATCACGGTGGGTGAAAGCATTTCCATCAGTTTAAATATCACTGTCAGACGAAGAAGAAACAGATATTGGAAAACTGTATATCAATTGTTAAGTGGGATAGAATGGAGGGTGCACCTTACCAGTGATTTGAAGGTTTGTATCGTCGGTACTAATTTTTTTCTTTGTATTTTAAATAGATTGTGTTTAGCAATTGCTCCTTTATATTCATTACTTACTCAGTTCATTATTAAGTCACTCCTCTATTGCGTGTATTCACTGGTACATGTGTGCATACATATGTTTGAGATTTATTTTTATTGAACTGGAGTGATTTTAGTGTTATTAAAACCCAAGCAAATCGTGCACAAAAACCATTACTCTCAGTCAATAAGCTAAGTGCACAATGGATGCATTGTGCGGTGAAATAAGTAATATTAAGATTAGGGTAAGTAAGGCTAAAAACCTTAATTAAGTTACCTTGTCTTTTGGATCATCTTCCAGCTTACATCCAAAAGTAGCTTCAAAACATAAATGGGAACGTAGCACAATAAACTGTTGCTTATGTTTTCCCTAGTTTTATATTTGTTTTTATTAGTTCACCCTAAGGAATTATTATCCAGAACTTTGAAGAATAGTCAGGGTATCCAGTATGCAACAGATACTTACCAATATGCTACTGCCATTTACTTGCTCAGTGTCATGTAATTTCACAATATATTTCTATTGCTATGTCACAGGTATTAGTCATTTTCAGCTCAATAATGTATATTATAAATAACTATAAAATCAAGTCACAGGCACCCAAGAATAGTGTGTATATAACAGCTTGTTGGCATTATTGTATAATGCATATAGTTAACAATGTGGCTTGTGACATAGAATTATAAAGAACTTTAGTATTGGAGTTGTGAAGTTTATAATTACAACTAATGTGTGTGTGTGTGTGTGTGTGTGTGTGTGTGTGTGTGTGTGTGTGTGTGTGTGTGTGTGTGTGTGTGTGTGTGTGTGTGTGTGTGTGTGTGTGCGCGTGTGTGCGTGCGTGCCATACTGTAAAGTATTTTTCTTGCACGGGGAATATTACATTTTTTCACGTGCAGAAAACATCATTTTGTGTACATTTGCGCAGACGGATGTACGGACAGATGATGAAACAAATGTGTGTGTGTTTGCATATTTCACTGCCTGTGGCAGGGAAGTGATTTCCATAAAAAAAAAGAAAAAAAAAGAAAATAAAAAAATAATAATGCATTCCCATGAAAAATATTTCTTCATATCTTAGATTTTGCAGATGAACCAAGAGGACAACATGCATAGAAACAGACTGAGCCAGGAGGGACTGGTCTTAGCAGTGCTGATGCTCACACTTAATTTGTGTGGTGCTTCCATGATCACTTCTAGGGATGAAATTCTCATTGGTTAGTATGGGTTAGACTGCTACTAACTGTAAAAAAAATCTCACTATATTTTACCTAAGTTGTGCTGATTTGTGAACAAATGGTAAAATATGCTTAAATAGTAAAATTAAATCTGCAATGTTATTTTTTATATTTAAGTGTTTTTTTAAAGATGATGGAAATTTAACAATATAGCAGATAATGACACTGCTCCAAATGATATTTTATTCTATTTTTAGTGAATGATATTTAAAGGAACCAGGTACTTTTGGCAGAAATTAAGAGAATTTATCCCACACTGCAGGTCACTGTGATCCTCCCAAGATACCCAATGGTGCAGTTGTTCCTGTGCAACATACATATCAGATTGGGGCAACTGTGGAAGTTGTGTGTTCAGGAGGCTTTGTTCTACAAGAGGAGAACAGGCTACACTGCACTGATGATGGAACATGGGCAACAACCTCAGGATATGCTGCAATCCTTGAATGTGAAGGTATGTAGTTTATTCACTCAAACTTGAAATGATTTTCAAATAAGATATAGCATAAATAGCTACATGTATGTGTAAATACTGTATATAGAAAATGGATAAGCAAATAAATGCATTTTGAAATTGCTCTTACTGTATCAAATTTTAACTTCATAGAATATATTAATGACAGAGATGAAGCTGAAATTGTCACTCTTTTATGTTGAATATTTTGAAATGAGCAAAATACTTTCTTTGATGAGAAATGTCTTTAATAAGGCAAGTGTGAAAGTGAGAGAATTTTCTTGCAGTTCTCAGTATAGAGTAGTTATTAAAGTTGTGCAGATACTCCAATCTCTACCACTTCCCCGATACCTACCCCTCCTCCTCACTTCAGTTGTCGTACCAGGCAACCTATATGTTCTACTCCATGCTCTCCTACACCTTCCTCTTCATCTGTTCCTCAGATGTCTATCTCCTCTTTTCCTCCTTATAAGAGAACTGTTGTTTCTCAGTCCTCTATACTTAATTCCCCTCCAGAAACCCTTGAAGACATCCAAAACTTCCTAAAGATGACCCAAGGGAACACTCCACTCCCTCATCCACCCCCCAAATCCCTCTGTTCGTACTCCTGCTACATTTAAAGTATTTGCAGATATTCTTCCCCCTCCTTCCCAAGTTCTTTCTACCCCCATTCCTCCTACACCCTCCCAACATACCCCACCCTCTCTACCACTTGAATGCTCACACGAATCTTTTCTATAACAATGGTGTCCTTCTCCAGACCGCTCCTCTCCAGACATTTTTCCTGATGCTTCACCACCTTCCCCAGCCTCCCTTTCTCAACCCCTGGATTTTTCTCCTCCTTCTTCTCCAACAGCCACCTCTGTTTTCGTTGATCCATGTCCCTACTCCTTCCCCAGTCACAGATACATTGCAATGTACTCAATAACTCTACCCCCTTATATTTCCCCAACCCCTTCCCAAAATACCTCGTCCTCTGAACCACCCAAACCAAAACCCCCTCCAAAATCCGATTCTTTTCCACATACCTTATCCTCTCAACCACCCAAACCACCTATACCCCCCCCTCCCTCCAACCCCATCCTTCCCCACTAGCCCTCCCACACCCTCCTGAATATACACATGAATCTCTTTTATCATAATACCTTTCTCTAGACCCCATCGTCCCTATCAAACCCCCAGACACTACTCCTTCACTTACTCCTGATCCTGTATCTCAACCCTCAGATACCTAATCCCTTTCTACGAAGACAACCATGTCTACCGTTATCACCTACTAGCCCTATTCCTTCCCCAGTCACAGATACGATGCAGTTCATTCAATCACTCTACCTCCTTGACCTTTCCCATTTATTAGTCACCACTCTACTTCATTTACTTCTCTCCTTTCCCTTTTCATTACCATACTTTCCTATAACACCCTCTATTCTTTGATATCTAACGCCTTCCCCTCTCCCCGGATTCTTCGCTTACTCTTCAACAGTTATCTCTATTCTTCCTTGAACATTTTTCCTTTACCTTCCCCAGTGACAGATACACTATAATTCACATAAATTGTAATCTTTAACTCTCCTTTGCTCTTTCTGATGCAATACTTTACCGTAGTGCTACATGACCTTTGATGTTTA
Organism: Penaeus vannamei; assembly: GCF_003789085.1. Lineage (NCBI taxonomy): Eukaryota > Metazoa > Arthropoda > Malacostraca > Decapoda > Penaeidae > Penaeus > Penaeus vannamei. Next base: position 770,172 of record NW_020871663.1, on the reverse strand, counting down.
GCACATTTATTTTCAAACATTAAACATTAAACATTATGAAAGTTTTTTGTATTCATTCCTTTGATTTTATGAAATCCCACACATAAAAATTATCCTTTGCTTATGGATATTTCCCAGTAATAGACTTGAAAATATATCTACTGGAACTATAGTAAAATCACATATCAATGAATTTGAGGATGTACTTGAATTACATATTGATTTTTGTATTAATTTTTTATATTCTCTAATTTTCCAACAGCAATAACCATGCATTGTGAACCACCACCCAACATTGAGCATGGTTCTGTGCAGGTGTTGGAACGGGAGAATCTGCTTCTTGGATCCCATCAGGAGAGCCTGAGGGAAGTAGATCGGTTCCAGGAAGGAAGCGTTGCAGAATATTCTTGTGACTTGGGCTACTGGTTGCATCCATCATCCCATTCTAGGCATATATGTCTCCGAGGCCTATGGATGGGGGAAGTTCCACGATGTGGTAGGGAAACTGGTCTTTGGCTGTTGGGTTAGGAACCCTTTTATTGTTTGGTGATAGGAAACTGCCTTTTTTAATACTTTATGTGAATGTTTTAATTGTTTATCATTCATTCTTGAGACTGGCTTTCAAAAAAGACAATTAGGATGTTGAGTATTTGTTAAGAGGACTGTCTTGAAGATAATGTGGATTTTTGTTTTTTGTGAATAGTATAGGAATTCTTCCTGACTAATGGTAATATTTGCAGGGTATAAGTGACATTTATAAACTATCTTTTTTAAAGCATCTTAGCAAAGTGTGTTTGAAGATTTGTTTATTTTCAGTAATTCATCACCTGCATGTTGGACTCTCTTTTGCACTAAAAAAAGCTCAGGCTTTCACCTTTCTAATGCAGTACATTAAATTGTGACATTTGGTTTGTGAGTTATGTAAATAACATTAATTAATTTAGTTATGAGATCATAAAAATGGTAATATGTTAAAGAGAAGTATTGGTGGATAGGCCATAAGTAATATTATTAACCCATTAATGCTGGATGGCATCTGTATAAGCCATAGTGAAGGTGGGCCAGAATTCCAGGTTTCACTTGTAAATACTATGAAGACTGTTGTCTAATCTATATGCCATGCCATATAGACTGCATATTATTATTATTATTTTTTTACATGAATTGGCTTGTCCCCAAAAAAGTTAAAGGGAAAAATAACATTCTCACACTTCAAATTTTGGGCTCATTCAAGTGTTCTTGAGATAAATCCCAGAACAAGAGCAAGTGTGATACATTTATTTCCCACTTCCCTTAGGTTAATCAGTGATGAATGCACTTATACGATATCAGCACAGAATTGCTTCTGAGGAATTGGGTTACCAACTAACTCAAGGAATGTAATCAGTGAACAAAGTCTAAGTGTGGATTGATATTATAAAGTTATTGTTTTGGAAACTGGTACACTGTTACCTGTTATTATCCACCATTTGTTTTTTTGTGTAT
>NW_020871663.1:748708-753708 GCF_003789085.1 Penaeus vannamei | reverse complement strand
AGAAACAAGGAGAGAGTATTATTTCATGCAACTAAGAGCAGCTGTTCTTGTCCATTTTCCTAAATCTTTATCGACGCACAAAGAGGATGATGGGAACCGCATTTTTTTGTCTTTCATTTTTTTACCTAAAAAAAAAAGGTTACCAATCAAATGCTATTTATGAGTTCTGAAATGAGATGTTTAAATCCTACACAAATTAATTGTTTTCACTGTGAACAGAACTGAATGTAAAATGTATTGCAATGCATAGTTTTGTTGTTGTATATACTGCATACTTGTTATAATTTATCAGTGGAGTGTAAAGCATGTCTCAGGCTAGTGAGCATCAGAATGTGAGCCACACTTCAGGCTGTTCTAACATTTTCTTATCACCTGAATGTTTATTTTCAAGTTTTTATTAACAATCATACAAAAGAAAAAGAAAATTTTCATATTTTGTTATCTATTGTACACCACAGGTTGGTTAAAAACAGGTGATTGCACAATCCATGGTATCATGTATTTTGATCAGTGTCATTATTAAGCATAATTTAAATGAGAGCTTTGTTCTTTGGTAACCTTACAATTAGAATGTAAAATGTTATACAAATTTTGATAGTTCTTCATTCTCCTGAAGAGATTTTGAGCTATATTATGTTAATATTGCTGTGTATAATTATGAAACAAGATTCACTTGTAATTAAACAGGTACATGTCTGACCTATATGAAGTATACCAGTAGTACTGCATGTCTGTGTATGGATAAATGTGTAAAGTTGTTTATTTACAAGTACTTTGCACTTGTGTTGCTCACCTCTCATACTCCTTAGAGTAAATGAGATTTTCAGTGTAATCCAGATATGACTTTTTAAAAGAAATCATACACACACACACACACACACACCACACACACACACACACACACACACACACACACACACACACACACACACACACACACACACACACACACACACACACACACACACACACACACACACACACACACACACACACACACACACACACACATACACACATACATACACATATACATGCACACACACACATGCACACACACACACATACAGACACATACTCACTCACATTCACTCACTCATCACTCACTCACTCATCACTCACTCACTCACTCACTCACTCACTCACTCACTCACTCACTCACTCACTCACTCACTCACTCACTCACTCACTCACTCACTCACTCACTCACTCACTCTCATCTCTCTCTCTCTCTCTCTCTCTCTCTCTCTCTCTCTCTCTCTCTCTCTCTCTCTCTCTCTCTCTCTCTCTCTCTTTTTTTCTTCCTCCCTTCCTTCCTCTTTCTCATTCTCTCTCCACCTTTTCCTACCTCCCTCCTTTCCCTCATACATTCATTCACTGACTTACCATTATATTCAATACAGCAAGTATTTGCACTCATGGGGAGTGATTATGAATAATGTATACTCATATCAAATCTGTGTTTATAGATTTTATGTGAAATTTGTACTATAATTATGGTAATGAAATAAATGTAAATGCTGATAATTATATAGGGTGAGAGATTCTTTGGATGAAATGCAATTCAACTTTTCTGCATCATTATGACATGAATATCAATACTGTTACTCTTAACTGTGCTAGATGACAGTATAATTCAATATTTTAGTATAAACATTGCATATTGTTATGTAGGATTTTGGTTATTGGTTTCTTTAGAGTTAGCTAATTGGAATGTCACACTGTAGGTGCATAAAGACTATGATAATCATAAAGAATGTCCAAGTGGCAGTTGATGCCATTTCATTTTGAGGCAGAGAGCAGTAATGAATATGGTTTTGTCAACAATGGTTGTGTAAATTATATAAGTATCCTATCCCTAATTGTTAATTTGGAAGAGCCTTTACACAGTGCAGTATATGTATCACAGCTTTTGAAGAATGAGGTGATTAAATGTTCAGATATCTACCTAAGAAATGTTATCTGGAAAAGGACGCACACTTAAATTTATTTACATAAAATATCCACTTCAGGTACTGATACAAAACATTAATGATCTTTACTGTTGTATGAGAATTGCATGTAAATACTATTGTGTATGTCAGTACGTCATCCTCAAAACTTAATTATGTAAAAATAAAACTATTAATTGAATACAAGTGTAACTGACTGCAATAAGAGCATGGATACAACCAAAAACATTATAGGTGATTATTGTCTTTTAATGCATATTTTCTTGTAATTTACAAAGGAATGTGAGTCTAGTCTCAAAAATATCATAAAGTGCTTACTACTCTGAAAAAAACTTGCATTTTGTGTCTCTTTTAAATGCATGATGCAAGTAAACACAAAAGGAATCATATATTGTGCTTTAGAATGCTCAGCAGCATTCCATAACATATATCTCCTGTATTAAGGTGAATGCCCTTGTGAACTTTAATATATTTGAATAAAAGAAACCCACAGCATTTCTGTAATAATCTATGGAGTGTTTAGTTTCCTTTGATGATTCAAGTTAACATGATGGTATTCAAGTAAAAGAATGTCTTAAGCTTTACAAAGGATTATTTACTGTTTGTACTATTTTGTAATTTGTAAATTATAGGATGGATACAAAGGAGGAAAAATAGAGTTGTCCTGGATAACAATTAAAGGTTTCTATAGTGTTTTTCTGTTGTCTTTTATTTTATATATTTATTCCTAAAGAGGTCCTTTGCCAAAATATATCTAGTAACCCTTCAATCTAGAACAGCTGGAGAGATATTCCTCTTCTGTAAAACAATGCATGATATGTATGTTTTTCTTTAATATTGTTTTAGTCAAGTCAAAATAGCATATGCCTTCCCATAAGTTCTTTTCAAATTAATTAAGATGAAGGCTAGCAAAGAGTTTAAAGGCCTTTGCTATAAACTGCTTAGAGAAAAAAAGTGGGCTCTGAGTAATGTAAATCCCCTTTATATGTATCATTACTCTTTTCTTTTGAGATCAAGCTCTTTTTCTCATAGTAAACAAATTAAAACTAACACCTATGCAATATTTGTTAGTATCAACCTCCTCTGTTATGATCATTGTCTAAAGTGTTGTCTATGAGCAGGTGTGCACTGGAATAAGTACTGATACATTATTAACTGTAGGATTTTGTGAATTCCCTGGTAAGTGTTGTTTCAAACTAGTGTGTTCAGATGAAATGCACAAAAACTTATTTTAATCTCAGGTTTTCAGGTTTTCCCAAAGAACATTTTCCTAGATCATTGTAAAATTAAGCATATTAGTCTAATAAGCCTAATATTTTTTTCTATCATATGATTATTTTGGGAGGAATGCTCCTTGATAAATACATTGTAATATTTAATGACTAAATTCAGAATTAGAATCATGAAAAATTATTCAGCAAAATATATAAAAAATCTTCAAAAAAGAACATTTGTTGGGAAATTGGTCTTTTTACTTTAAAAATAATGGATCTACCCCTTGTGGATAACACAGCATCCATAAATGAGCATAAATGCATATATTTCCAATATATCTACTTTTGATGGTTAATAGTTAAAAAAGCAAACTAAATGTACTAGACACCAAAGATAGCACTATAGGAAGGCATAGTAGTGAAAAGAGTAAAGAGGATGAGTTTAGGATTAAATGTTAAGTCATATGAGTACAACAGTTTAAGATGGTATTGGAAAAGTTAAAGAGGGGTGAAGGTAGAGAGGGTGAGTAAATGAGTTAATGCAGGGTTAAGCAAAAGAGGAAATTCCATTAAGTGGAGGATATGTATGCATTTGAGGAAGATAAACATGTTGCAGATAAAAGTTTGGAATTCTGTAAGGATGTGTAACAGGTTGGGTGGTTGGGGAAGGAAGGATAAATAAGGGAAAGTAAAGGATCAGGCTGCAGCAAAGTGTGTGAGACTCATACAGTATGAGAGATAATGAGTGATGGGAATCAGTAAAAATAGTGAAAGAGGAGGAAGGAAGGCAGGACATGCGTTTTATAGCAAAAAGGAGAGTGTACGGTTCTGTAGTAAGGACACTGAACTCAGGAGGAAGGGGATAGTTGAATGTTGAATGAGTAGAGCAGACTACTGTGGAAAGCATCAGTGTAAACTTGGGTACTGAAGGAAGGATTGGACAACTAAATAAGTGAGAAAGACAGAAAGGGTGGTCTGATTAAGGTGGGTTAGAAAAAAACAGAGGAGCAAATACATGTATAAGCTGAGAAGGAAATAAATGAACACAGAAGGAAAGAGGACTGAGAAGTTGGAGTGGAAAAGGAGAGCATCTTGTGAATAGAGAATGGAATAGGTAAATATGGAGGAGAAAAGTTAGGAAGAAGAGATTGAGGGGTAGTTTGTTTGGAGAGGGAAAGTTGGTAGAAATGAGCATAGCATTGGAGTGTGACAAGCACACAGAATCAAGAGAGAGATGGCAGGCCTGATTCAGCCTACAGGGCTCTCAACTGGAAATGAGGGGAAAGAATCTTACACAAAGACTGTAGTGGTAGACTGTATCAAGGTGAATAAAAGGGAGGTAGAGGCAGATGATTAGATATGGCATCCAATTAAGTGGAAACAATCAGAGTAACATGAAGATGGACAGTTTTGTGATCTGAACCCCAGGATGTATGGGAGAAAGTCTGTAGACATATGAAGCTGTGGTGAGCCTTTTCTTTAATGATGAAAATATGGTCATGCCAGGACAGTTTGGAGTTAAAAATAAAACCAAAAACTTTCCAGAGGGCCAGTATTGGAGTGGAGCACCATAAGAGATGAGTGGAGGTTGGGCACAAGAGAAAAGATTAGAGAAGGATTTGGAGGTAGAACAGTGAAAACCTTGATTAGTGGCCCAGGAAGTTACTAATGATACTGCAGACTGGAGGAGTAGATGGACAGCAGATATGGGCCAGAGGCAAAGATGGTTAAATCATCCACATGAGATGACCTGGCCCGTGGCGATAGAACTGAATATATACATTAACAGCAAGGAGGAATATGGTAGTGCTGAGCACACTGCCATGCAAGTCAC
>NW_020871663.1:741208-743708 GCF_003789085.1 Penaeus vannamei | reverse complement strand
AGGATTGTTGCCAAGCTGAACAAAGGCATCAGGAACATCTTCCAGAACCTGCCTTGGATTGCCACTGAATATGCCAGCCGGAATCCAGTAGAATGCGACCAGTAAGACGCTAAGGGTACAGAAGCCAAAAATACCTGGAATGAAATAGTAGATGCATCTCATCATATACATACCTATGTGATTAGCAAGAAGTTAATATTGGAGATGACAAAAACACCTGAATAGAGAATGTACATACATCTCACTATCACAGAAATTTTCTTTCTTTTTCAATATTTTTCCTTTTATACTGCTGGATTTCAAAAACCATTGTGGAAGTTTAAGCTCCTCCTACTCTATAATAAACCCACTGGATACAGCTTCTTCACTGCCCTCATGAGGCCCAAAATATGAGCATTAGGCTTATGTGAGTGGACACTCTGGTGGGTGACTTGTAGGCCAGGTGCAAACGGAACAAGTGTGACAAGACTCCATTCCTCCCTTTTACAATCTTATTTTGTCATTTTTGGCACAAGTGTTTTTAGCTGTTATGCAATTTCCCCAATGTCTATATTTGTCATTAAATTTACTTTATCTGGATGGTAAGAAACTGGCATAGACACCATATCATCACCCTAAGCAGTCATAACTCAATGCAAGTTAATGTTGTCCTCCCTGGAGCTCGCACTCTTCCAGTTATGGCTCACGGACAATTACATTCCAGACTCTTCTATTGATGGAATCAACGCAAATGCTCCTTTTTAAACACCAACCTTTGGCCAAAATGCTCACAATGACAAGTTCACATCACCCCAGCCTAAAGCCAAATTTTCCCATGATAGCATCTTTATGTCACCTGCCAAATTTTTTCATGAGATGACGGTCATGTCATGGGGACTGTAGGGTTTAATATATAATTCTTTCGACTCAAAGCAATTTTACTGATCGCTGAAGAATATTACCTTCCCAGCCAACAGCCTGGAGAGCAGGCACTCGATAGCCAGTCACAAACTTTTCTTCAACTACCATCTGTGTTGCTGTAACAACCTGTGCAGCAATGATGAGAAGATCACCTGTAACATGTTGAAATGGGTATATTACTTAAGATAGACTAACTCTAATGATGCTGGGCTGATAGCATAAGAAAAATTACTGGACAGAAGAAGAAGAAAAGAGTGTGCTTTTTTCTGCCTACACGTTGTCACAGTTCACATACAACACTGACGACTATAGATATCATGATCTATCTAATACCCTGAAATAGTATGAAAAGAATGTCAAAGCATCTTTAAAGTTCTTTTGAACAAAGCAGGCACTGCAATAATATTAATGATATATCAAAACTTTTATAAAAATGTGTGCAAATAGATATATTTTCTAAGAAAAATATGACACTGTCTCTCTCTCTGTCCTGATAATGCACCTTTTGATTTTCTTCCAAGTGCTCTTCAGATATAAACAGCTTATGTATATGTAAACATGTACAAAATAAGATTTATATACTGCATATAAAAATAAATTACCTTGCTTAACTTACCAGTAATGATACCGTTCAGAGTATATTCACCCTCTGTATCACCGCTTATAAAGTCAGAAACGCCTACAACCACTAATCCAGCGATAACAGCTACGATTCCAAGCCACTGGAAATACCTCAACTTGCGTCCCAAGAAAGCCACAGAGAGGAGGCCAGTGAAGATAATGACGGCACCTGTAAATACCAATAAATTTTGCAGAGTGAATACAAAAAGTGTGAAGAAGTGAAGATGAAGACTTTTAAAACAATTATCACCTTTTGGGAAATTTTCAGAAATAAGGTAAGAGAGAGAGAGAGAGAGAGAGAGAGAGAAGAGAGAGAGAGAGAGAGAGAGAGAGAGAGAGAGAGAGAGAGAGAGAGAGAGAGAGAGAGAGAGAGAGAAGAGCAGAGAGAGAGAGAGAGAGAGAGAGAGAGAGGGAGAGAGAAGAGAGAAGAGAGAAGAGAGCGAGAAGAGAGAGGAGAGAAGAGAGAGGAGAGAGAGAGAGAGAGAGAGAGAGAGAGAGAGAGAGGAGAAGAGAGAGAGAGGAGAGAGAGAGAGAGAGAGAGAGAGAGAGAGAAAGAAGAGAAAGAGAGAAAGAGAGAAAGAGAGAGAAAGAAAGAAAGAGAGAAAGAGAGATAAAGAGAGATAAAGAGAGATTAAAGAGAGATAAGAGAGAAAAGAAGAGATAAAAGAGAAAAGAGAAAGAAAAGATAAAGAAAGAGATAAAGAGAAAGAAAAAGAGAAAGAGATAAAGATAGAGGAAAAGAGAAAGAGAGAGAGAGAAAGATAAAGAGAGAGAGAGAAACATAAAGAGTGAGAAAGAGAGAGAGAGAAACATAAAAGAGTGAGAAAGGAGAGAGAGAGAGAAGAAATTGCTGACTTGCAATAAAATAAAGGTTCCAAACAACTCTTATATGGCTCTTTTTTATTCATACTTCTATCACAGTAAAACAAATCTGTAATGATACATAAGTAAAGGTTAAGTTTTATAATGCTGAATACGC
>NW_020871663.1:727916-730416 GCF_003789085.1 Penaeus vannamei | reverse complement strand
TAAACCTAATTTTTAATATTTCAGATGGAAGTACAGGAAATTGAGAAACACCAAGGTGTAGATGGCGCTGATAGTAAAGTGGTTTCTAAGCTGTTGAAAGACATGTTGAATGCCCCCTGCATGTCCCCACACACCTGTGATGGAGAGAGGGAGTGTACAACATGTGAATTGACTACAGCCTTCTTCCAGCTCCAGATGGATGTTGTAGCCTTTTTATGCCCTAGAGTAGCTATCCAGAACAACAGGGTAAGTGTGATCATGTATATTTCATTATTTTTTTTATTTTGAGTAGGTTTATTATTATGCTTGTTTGATGTTGGCCATGTGAGTACATCAAAGGCATATTAGAAAAATAGTTTATGATGTTTGGATATTAAGTCAAATTATTATCATCCTAATGATCTGTGTTTTTGTATTTTATGCTGTGCATTATAACATTTTGATGCTTTTTAATACTACAAACGTTATTTTTTGAGAAATATATGAATTTTTAAATGCTTTATTACTTCTGCAGACTCCATCTGGCAGTTTGGTATTATATTAATTTTCTCAGCTATATGCATGATGTTAGTTTCCTAACATGTTATCAATCACAACTCATTATTAAAACTAGCTATAATCCATTTCAGTCATTGCACAGTCATGTTGGCTAAAGAGCGTTGCTGCTGACTTGTACAAGACTAGCTGTAAATAATCACAAATAGAAAGAAATGCTGATTAGATGTACATACACACTATTTGATTTAGAATTTTCAAATATCTTGGATATCATTATTAGTGAAACATGTGAGATATAGAGGGAAAAGGATTGTGAGGCAAGACATTTCTTTTAGTGCCTCAGATGTTTGCAATTGTAAATGAATTGTATTGTTTATTTTTCACAAAAGTTTTTTATATGTATTTATAAAGAAGTATAATTTTTCGTAAAACCATATGCAGTTGATTTCATAGAAGAAAGGAAATGAAGGAAGTAACAAGAGAAAAAAAAGAAAAGGCAAAGAAAAGGAAACATATAAGAAATTGAATAAGAAAAAGAAAAGAGGAAGAAAACAGAAAAAGAGGAGGGAAGATATAAAAAAAGAGAACAAAAATGAAAAGTATGCTTATATTTACACTTGTATCTATTCATCTGAATATCATCCCAGTACATCAAGAACTTCATATACAGAACCCCAAAATACAGGATGATTCATTAGATACTCCAAGGACTCACAAATGAAACATGTGAGATATGTAAGGAATAAACCAGATTATTCTGTAAAAAGCATTTTAACTCATCAGAAATATGGTAGTGGATTTCTTACAACATATCTGACAAGAAGGCTTTCTAACAGTTTGTAAACCAACCTCTGATGACTGACTATCACAGAGAATATTGGCTCTATCATCATATTTTATAGGGTCAGTAACCACTAAGCCAAAAGAAATGAGAGATCAGCTTAAATGTGCTTACAAACTTAACACTGGAATTACTATAGTACCTTTTATACTAGATGAACTGCAGAAGAGTTAAGACCATAAAGTCAACACGACTTCAGGGATTGACAGTATCCCCAGTGAAATTCTCAACCATCTAGGACTAGAGAGATCTTACATAGCTACTGGATTTCCATAACAACTGCCTGAGAACCTCCAAATTTTTGAATACCAGTAACAAGCAAGTTCACCATTAAAGCCAAAGACTCTGCTATTTATCATATTATATTGCACAACCCACAAATTTCATTTCTCTTAATGAATGAACAGCTCAAGCTTCAATGTGTCAACTACTCAACCTTACATAGTTCATGGAGGAAGGTTGTGAGAATTGACATGCCAATGAAGCTGTCTTTGTTCACCTGAAAATAGCTTACAATATAGTTAACAACAGATTGTAAAAAGAATTACAAAACAAGAAATGTAGAAATGGACAGAAGGAGAAGCAGATGAGATCTTAAAAGAGTGAACTAGTACAAGGAACTAGTACAAGGATCAGTTCTAGTTTAGATTTTATTTAATATTTCTACTAATGATCAACCACAATACACAATATGACAATTCACCTGAAATCTGCATTGCAACACAAGCAAAATCATTCACAGCAATTGAATAAATGAAATTCATACTGATGCCTTTGACTCGATGAAAAAGATAGCTAATGTCAAATGAGAAGCATTGCCGCAGATGCTCATTGCAACAGTATATCAATACTCCACAGCAGAATGCTGAGCATTATTCTGGATTATCCCGTCGGTAATGAGCTAAATAAGATTCACAAAGTTGTCATATGTACTCACCAACTCATGTAAGCAGCCATCTTAAACTTTCAAATATTGCACCTCCACCAGAAAGAAGAGAAGCTCTAGCCAAAGCAGAAAAGGCCATATGCATGGACTAACATATTCAAGGTTCACTCTACATGCTAACACAGATTTGACAGACTGAAATCTTGAGAAAGTTTCTAGAAAGCCACAAGGAACCACTCAGATTTTACAGGAGAAATGCACTCCAAGCTCTTTGC